>JAOTRH010142713.1:0-13703 GCA_034768845.1 Heliamphora exappendiculata | reverse complement strand
TGTGTGTGTGTGTGTGTGTAAAACACATCATATATATATATATAAGTCTCAAAATGAGACAGGTCCGGGTCTCACACTTATGCTTAGGAGATTGTGTTTTAGGCCATCAACAAGAAGTAAATTATCAATGAAGAGGGAAGGCTCCTTACCAACCTTACCTACACCAATGATTTTACCTTTTTCGTTGTCTCCAAAAGTTACATAACCTCCATCCTTAGGTGTTCAGGTTGAGAATTTGGATTTGTCACTCGTCATATGTCTTAAGCATCCACTATCCAAGTACTATTTTTCTTTTGAGGAGGAGGATTTCAAGCACACCTACATGACAATTTAAGTGATTTTCTTTGATATCCAAATCTTTTTGGTTCTTATAGAATTAGTAACTTTGACTCTCCAAACTATTTTTGAGACACCATTATTTCTTTTTAATGGGCAATCAAATTTGATATGTCATTTTTTTTGCATAGAAAACAAGTCACATGTTCATAAATGTTTTAAGATGAGCTTGAATAAGTCTTGGATTCTTTTACAAAATAACTTTTAAAGTCTTTAACCTTTTAAACATTAACTACATCGTTAAAACCAATTCCTTCCTTATTTAAGGACATCCTTTGAGTTCTCAAGAGTTTTTCAAAGTTTTCTTTCCTATTTGTGAATTTGTAGATTATTTTGGAGTAATCTTTCACTTTCTTTTCCAACTCACAGTAGCTATTTTTCTCAATAGTTTTTGCCTTTAAGTTCTTAATTTCTTTTCTCATCAAGTCATTTTCCTTTTCTAACTGAGAAAGCTCATTTTCTGAAATTTTAGTTAATTTATCAAATTTAACTCTTAAAATGAGTTTTTCTTTTTTCAAAGATTCAATTTGCAAATTGTGTTCTTTTTGAAAAGCCCAAAGAGATTCTTTTAACTCTTTCAAGGCTTTAGATAAGTTTTCTTTTTCAGACTCAATTTTTGCATTTGAACCTTTTAGGTCCTCAAGTTTCTTGTAAATATTTTCATTTTTCTTTTGAAAGTTATATTTTTTTTTCCAATTTTATAAAGCGTTTATGTAAGTTATATAGTTTATTTTTAAGTTCCTCATAGGACGGTATGAATTCATCACAAGTGCTCAACTCATTACAAGAGTTATAATTAAGTGCATTAGAGTTGTGATGAGAATTTACCTCCCCATTCACATTAACCATCAAGCATAGGTTGACAACTTCATCATCGCTTTAGTTTTCACTTGATTCATTTGATTCCGAGTCATCCCATGTAGTAACTTTTATAGCCTTTTTTTTATTCTTGGAGTCTGGTTTGAGTAAAGGACACAATGGTTTTATGTGTTCAGTTTGCTTGCAATTGTAGTAAGTAACCACATCTTTCTTATACTCCTTTTTGCTTGAGTCGCCTTTCTCAAATCTTGTACCACAGAACTTTCTTGCAAACTTTTTATCCCTTTTGAAAAATATTCCTAGCCTTCTAGTGATGACAGCTATGTCATCATTGTCAAAATCTTTGTATTCCTCATCGCTAGAACTATCCTTCGAGGCTTTGAGGGCAATGGATTTCTTAGCTTTGTTTCGCTCGTTAGTCTATTCATTGATTTTGACCTCATATGTAAGGGGAGAACCGATTAGCTCATCCAGTGTCATCTCCCAAAGATTCCTTGCTTCCACAATGGCTATTGCCTTAGCTTCCCATATATGCGGCAAAGCTTTGAGTACCTTTCTTAACAATTCATAAGATGGGTAAGTTCTTCCAAGAGTGTTAAGAGAGTTTATAATATAAGTAAATATAGTATACATATTTGAAATAGTTTCGTCATCAAACGTTTTAAAGCCTTCAGATTCACTAGTTAACCCATCAATTCTAGAGTCTTTAACATCTTGTGTTCTTTCGTATGTAATTTTTAATTTTTTTAAAATTTCTTTTGCACTCTTACAAGTCATGATACGATTATATTCATTTGCATCTAGAGCACAATATAAAGTATTCATAGCACTTGAATTAATTTGAAGTAATTTCATATCACTTTCATTAATTTCTTCTTCAAGTTTTGGAACCTCTTTACCTTCAACGATTTTAGTAGGAATAAAATTACCGTGGACAAACACTCTCCAAGCTCTCCAATCCATTGTCTAAATGAAAATTCTCATCCGTTGTTTTCAAAATGTGTAATTAAAACCACAAAAAATTAGAGGTCTCGTAGAGGATTAACCCTCTTTAAAATGAGATACACGAATACTAGTCATAGATCTTTTCACAAAAACTTGTTAGGTAAAAATGTGACCAAGTTCTGATACCAATTGTGAGTGTGGTGCAATCCCAAGACGGGTGAAATAGATTTTTAAATGATTTTTGTTTTTAAAATATTCCACTTACAAAAATCAATGCATATTAATCCAATTTTATTCACAGTGTATTTAATATAAGAAATGAACAATAATAAATTAAACAAATGCAAAAGTAAAGAGTTTTAAGGGAATAGAGAACAAAATTACGATGTTTACAAGGTTCGGCGCTACGATCTACGTACTTGCCTCAAGCACACTGCTTGGAGAATTTCACTAATCCCTCCTTAAGGCGGAGACGCCTCTCTCTTTCACCAGGTAGAGAAGCCCTTACACCAAGAGAGTCTTAGTTCTTGAAATCTAAGAGAATTCCCTCACTTGAACAAGGCTAAAACTTAGCCTCAATTATAATACGAATGAAATAGAAGGTCTACAAATAAAAGCTCCCTTAATGAGTAAATAAGTACAAACTTAAAGTATACTAGTTCACTCTCAAAGAGATATCACTTGAAACTCAAAGAGAATTGTAGGGTTTTTCTCTAAAAAATAAACAAAAGAATAAAAGATTTTGGAGCACAAAATGAAAGAAAAAGAGAGAATAAAATGCAAGGCTTGTTGATGCCTTTGATAGTCCTTAAAGGCTGTATTTATAGGCCAAAAATCTAAACTAGCCGTTTGTAGCCAAATTCAAAATTTTACCAACTCAGTCGATTGATCTGGGAGGTTCGTTCAACTAAACTACCTTTCCATCGAAAAGTTTTTTGTCAGAACACTTCAATCGACTGACTGTGCTTCCTCAATCAACTGACTTGTGAAAAATCAGATTTTTCATTTTTTAAAATATTTTAAGGCTCTTTAAAGAATATCATTTTTATTTAAAATATTTTTCATGAAATTCAAAATACTTATGGTCTTTCTAGGTCTTCTTATGAGCTTCAGCTAATATCCTTATGAGATTGAACTTATATAGCTCCTAATAATTTCAAATTTTAATCAACTTTTGTCTTCACTTTTCATCTATAATTTCTCATGAATTTTCTTCACTTGCTTCATGCTTCATGGCTTCCAGGTTTCATCCACAATTTCTCGTAAATTGCCTTTACTTGCTTCATGCTTCCTGGCTTCCAAGTTTCATCCATGAATTTCCTGTACACAAGCTTAATTTGCACAATTAAATACTTAAATTTGTTATCATCAAAACGGATGTTGAAACCTTATAAGGCCAACAAAATATTATGTTCATTTTGGTGACTCTGTCGTTGTGAAAAAAAATAAATATTTTATTTGATCTGGTATATTTGTGGATGATCTGTATGTTGTATCTTCTATCTCCCCTACACTGTAACTAATTGAATTGAATAACACATCTACTTTACCATATAACAGAAAGTTTTCTTCTTTAATGAACCAAACGTTTCTTTGGCACTTACACTGGATAACCTACTCAGATTCCCTGCTAGAAATCACGTCAGCTAAACTCGTTTCTAACTTGGCTCCCAAGTTTGAAAATTCAAACGCCCAAAGGCAGGACTATCACTCCTTAGATTCAACCCCCATGCTCACATATACACATCATTCACGTATCTCACATGCTGACACGATCAGGTTATCAAAGCGTGTAAACAAATGCAAACAAGCACACGCAAATAAGCACACACAATCAACCTCACATGGGATACACCCTCTTCCCACAGCTTATAGGTATTCGAACCCAGTGCTCTGATACCAAGTTGTCACACCCCAAACTCCAGGCCACGTGAAACACCCATAACAAACAATCGCAACACCCAGCCGAGAACATACTCTCAAAAAAATAAATCATACATACATTGTATATAAATGCCAAACGGCAACATTACACAGCTCCAACGCCCGAAAAACATGTTATAGTATACATGTAACAAAACTAGCAAAAAGGAAGACTACAGCTCTTCCACCTCTCCCGCACGTCCTGATCAACCAGCGTGACCGGTACCTAAAGAAAAGCAATTCCCACGCCGTGAGTCAATGCTCAGCAGATTCTAAAACCACATCACGACACCACCTGTCAAAACTGACATCCACTCACGGGACAACCCACACAACCACCACTGGCCCAAACACTCCTAACACGGCCATCACAGACCCACGATGCTCACCCACGCCAACACAAACCCAACAGTAAACCACACACCGAACCGTGCATCAACAAGCCATATCTACCATGCAAGTCACCCACGAGGGCGACACTCAAACGCACACCCGAGGCCACGACACGACCTCCGAAACCACCACATAACCAACCAAACCCCAAAATGAATCCACAGGTATTTAAATCAAGTAATTCCCATAACTTAATCAATTGAATACCATAGGATATCAATCGGAAACCAAGGAGTCAACCCAAAACCACAAACCAGCAGCCCACAACTTCAGTCGACCGAACCCCACCTCCAGTCAACCGAACACCCTACTAGAAAACCACAAAACGCCAAAACTCACGGTTCAATCGACCGAACCCCTCAGTTCGATCGACCAAACCCAAGATCCAAGCTTCAGTCGACCGAACCTCGTAGTTCAGTCGATCGAACCGCGGAAAAAATTGTTTTTCAAGCTACGGGTTCAGCCCTCCAAACCCTAAATCAAAGCCTTCAAACACCGATCTAACACCCACAACCATCCACACGCCTAGGCCTAACATTGAGACCTCAATAGAAACTCTCGATACCCGATTCCAACCACAGAAATCGAAAAAACACCGGTTTTAAACCCAAAAACCCAACTTTGAAATAAACGTAGATCTACAGCAATCTACCTGTTAAAAACACACATGTTTACTCATATCACCCTTATACAATAGTACGGTTTAGAATCCTACCTCGGTGAGTTAAAAACTCGATGCGTCGATCTACGTGCAAAATTGAGTTTCACCAAAATCAGAATTTGACCGAATGGTTGCGTAGCCGACCGTGCCAAAAGCAAGGATCCGCTATTGGATCATTGAAAATCGAGCCCCAGGCCCCTAAGAACTTAGAGAGAAGGCTGAGAGAAAATAGGAAGCTGACTGGAGAAGTTTTGAAAAATATCTTTGTGAAAATATCTAACTCCAGATATTTATAGGCTTCCAAAATATCTTTTTTTTTTAAATTCACGCAGAAACACCATACGACCCCCAGAATCTTCTCCACATGCATCCCTACCCTCAAACATGCATCAAAAGTAATAAAACATGCTACAACAAAAACACATAATGCGCATTCGAAAATACCAAACAAGAAAACGGGTCAAGGTCTCACAGCTTTACCCCCCTTAAAGGAATTTTGCCCTCGAAATTCAACATAAGGTCAAAACAACAAATCGTCGATCTCAACCGATACAGGCACACGAGATGGTTAACCCAATCATTCCTAGGATATAGTCAAACAAGGTCAGGCATCCTAGACAATGGCCAACTATCTCATAGACATGGGATTTACAACCCATCCCAACTTCACAACCTCACCAACCAGAGCCTCACCACAGCACACCATCTACGGGATCCATAACCAACCCTGAATAGATGCAATAATGAATTTGACCCATAACCTGCAGACTCAAAAAGTACCTCTACTCACTGAAGGCATATCAGCATCCTCCGGCACAACCGGTGCCCTAGATGAATCGCGAGCTGTAAGAGAATACACTCGAGCCAACCCCACTCTGTCCTGTCCGCCATAACTCGGCGCTGTCGACTGCCACACTGATTGAACTGATATACTCCCACTTGCCATCCGAGAAGTCTGTACTGCGGAAGGCTGCTGTCGACCCTGCACATATGAACCCACTAGTGCGTCCTCCCTACTCGGCTCACTACCTCCCTGGGGATAATTCCTACGAATATGTCCGGATTATCCACACCCACAACAAACTGGCGGTCCCCTCCCCTGCGGCTGCACTAGAACCAAACTCTAGGACGGTCTCGGCTGTAAACAATTTGCCGCACGATGCCCCGCCTGTCTGCATCAATAACAAGTTAACTCTCGCTGCTCCGGCCTCCTAGACGAAGCCACAGATGGTGATGGTGCTAAAAACTGTTGTGGTCTAGATGGATAAAAGCTAAGACCAAAGGACTTCTGCCTCTTGCTGGAGCGTCCACTTGTCTGTACCTCCATCCCACCCTATGATGTCATGGCCTCCCTCGAAGCTCGTGTCTCAGTCAAAGCATTCTCAACCCTAGCTGCCGCCTCCACCAACTGTCTGAACACACGATATCCCATCATAGCCACTCACTCCTTGATCGCCAGCCTCAAGCCCCGCTCAAACCTCATCGAAAGAAACTCATCTGTGCACTCCACCTCCGGTGCAAACCGAGACAAGCTCGTAAATCAGGCCTCGTAATGTATGATGTCTATGACCCCCTGGGTAAGAGAATAGAACTCCTCCCTGCATAAGTCCCTCCTCGAAGCTGGGAAATATCTCTCCAAAAAGACTCGGGTAAAAGTTACCCATGTGGCCCCCATTGTAGTCCTGGAATATCTCCACCACTGATGAGCATCACCTCTTAGCTGAAAGGTGGCAAAAGAAACTCACAACTCATCCTCCACAATCTGCAATGTGTCCAGGATCTCCTGCTGTAACCCTCGCCTCCCTCACCTCAAGCACTGCCTCCCTCTCCCTAACAGGCTCACCCCTAGCAGCTAGCTGCTGGATAGAATCAACCAGCAAACGCAACAACTCCGTCGCGTCTGTTGGTCCCTGGGGAGCATTAGCATCCCCAGCATCAGGGAAAGGAATAACCTCTTGGCCAGCACGGCCACGGCCTCGACCAAAGCCTCGCCTTCTCCTCGCTGACATCACGTATACATGAAAGCAAAACAATATATAAGATGCAGCACATATCATGAACATAAACGCAAAACACTTAGCATGCTATCACATAGCCACATAGGTTCATGCTAAATAACTCCACATACCGAGGAGAATCAACAAGAATGACACGTCAATCTGGATAACCTACTCAGATTCCCTGCTAGAAATCACGTCAGCTAAATGCGTTTCTAACTTGGCTCCCAAGTTTGTTAATCCAAACGCCCAATGGAAGGACTATCACTCCTTAGATTCAACTCCCATGCTCACATATACACATCATTCACGTATCTCACATGCTGACACAATCAGGTTATCAAAGCGTCTAAACACATGGAAGCAAGCACACGCAATCAACCTCACACGGGATACACCCTCTTCCCACGGTTCATAGGTATTCGAACCTAGAGCTCTGATACCAAGTTGTCACGCACCAAACTTCAGGCCACATGAAACACCTATAATAAACAACCACAACACCTAGCCGAGAACATACTCTCAAAAAAAATAAACCATACATGCATTGTATATAAATGCCAAATTGCAACATTACACGGCTCCAACGCCTGAAAAACATGTTATAGTATACATGTAATAAAACTAGCAAAAAGGAAAACTACACCTCTCCCGCACCTCATGATCAACCAGCGTGACCGGTACCTGAAGAAAAAAAAATTCCACACCGTGAGCTAAAGTTCAGCAGATTAAAAACAACACATGCAGTATAAGCTAAACATGCTCGATAAACGAAGTACAGTTCTCGACTCTCTTTCAAGCCAATAAAATAATTTGAAAACCGTTTTAGATCACGACTCACCAGAGCTAGAAAACCATTTTCACGTGTAAGGGAATGCGAGGAAAAAAATTATTTTTTGACACATCAGAGCCTTGAAAACGATTCTACTATTACGACTCCCTAAGGCCGTTAATACAGTATTTTGACTCCCGTAGGCCGATAATACAGTTTTTAAGAAAATTGGTCAATTCGTCTCAATATGGAATACATGCAATCCATGAAACACACACACACGTGCCTTGTCCAGACCTCGTTTCAGCCTTCAGATATCGCACGCACACCCACACCCGTGCCTCATCAGGATTTCGTTTCAATCCATCAGAAATCGCACACACACCCACATCCGTGCCTCATCAGGATCTCATTTCAATCCGTCAGATATCGCACAAATAGGCTTTCGCAGCCTACCGCATACACCCACACACGCACACGTGCATCATCAACCAGGATTTGCCTATACTGGATCACAGATTCATCTAATCCATTTCGTACACAGATGCCAACCTAAAAAATGATTTAAAGCATATAACCATATATCAACACGACGTTCCACAAACCACGTCACATGCCTATAAAACTCTAGGTCTTAAAGCATAAACCGCATTACACATAACGATATCACCTTATGTAATTCACTTACATATATTTTGTACATAAATAAATAGTTATAAATATGCACATAACCATATCAAACCACATCACGACACCACCCGTCAAAATTGACATCCACTCACGGGACAACCCACACGACCACCACTGGCCCAAACACTCTCAGCACGGCCTTCACAGACCCACGACACTCACCCGCGCCAACACAAACCCAATAGCAAACCACACACCGAATCGTGCATCAATAAGCCGTATCTACTATGCACGTCACCCACGAGGGCGACACTTAAATGCACACCCAAGGCCATGACATAACCCCCGAAACCACCACATAACCAACTAAACCCCAAAAGGAATCCACAGGTATTTAAATCAACTAATTCCCATAAATTAATCAATTGAATACCATAAGGCACCAATCGAAAACCAAGGAATCAACCAAAAATCACAAACCAATAGCCCACAACTTCAGCCGACTGAACCCCTCCTCCAGTCGACCGAACACCCTACTGGAAAATCATAAAACGCCAAAACACATGGTTCGGTCGACCAACCCCTCGATTCAGTCGATCGAACCCAAGATCCAAACTTCAGTCGACCGAACAGCGACGAAAACTATTTTTCAAGCTACGGGTTTAGCCCTCCAAACCCCAAATCAAAGCCTCCGAACACCGATCTAACACCCACAAATATACACACGCCTAGGCCTAACATCGAGACCTCAAAAGAAACTCCCGATACCCGATTCCAACCCTAGAAATTGGTAAAACACCAATTTTAAACTTGAAAACCCAACTTTGAAACAAACGCAGATCTACAGCAATCTACTCATTAAAAACACACATGTCTACCCATAACACCCTTATATAGCAGTAGGGCTTAGAATCCTACGTCGGTGAGTTAAAAACTTGACGCGTTGATCCACGTGCAAAATCGAGCTTTACCGAAATTAGTATCTAACCGGATGGTTGCGTAGCCCACCGTGCCAAAAGTAAGGATCTGCTGTTAGATCGTTGAAAATCGAGCCCTAGGCCCCTGAGAACTTAGGCAGAGAGAAAACATGAAGCTTACTGGAGAAGTTTTTGAAAATACCTTTATGAAATTATCTAACTCCAGATATTTATAGGCCTCCAAAATATCTTTTTTTTTTTTGAAATTCACACCGTAACACCCTACGGCCCCTTGAATCTTCCCCACATGCATCTCTACCCTCAAACATGCATCAAAAGCAATAAAACATGATACAACAAAAACACATAACGCACGTCCAAAAACGCCGAAAAAGAAAATGAATCAGGGTCTCACAGTATCTGTCATTTTGATCGATAGGAAATGCCCTGACTTTGTGATGCGATCGACGATCACCCAAATTCCTATATGCCCTTGCGGAGATCTTGGTAGTCCTGATACAAAATCCATTGTTACATGCTCCAATTTCCACTAAGGTATCTCTAAGGGTTGTAGAGTCCCTCTGAGTTTCTAATGCTCTGCCTTGACTTGCTGACAAGTCAAACAACGGGTCACTAAAATTGCCACATCCCTCTTCATGCCACTCCACCAAAATTGTTGTTTTAAATCTTAGTACGTCTTGGTCACGCCTGGATGCACTGCGAACATTGACTTGTGAAATTCCTTTAATACTTAATCTCAAAGACCATCAGTGTTAGGTATAAAGATATTTCCTTAATATGTTTAGCCTCCATCGGCACGAAGCTCCCATCCTTGAACTAACTCCTGATTAGACAGCTGATGTTTGATGAAAGCTACCTCCTGATCAAATCTCTGCACTTCTAAAACTTGCTAGACAAGACTCGGTGTTACCACTGTCACACTTGATAGTATGTGTGAAATCCCAAGAGAGGGGGCGAATTGGATATTTAAAAAATCTTAGTTCAAATAAATACAAGTATATGATTTTTAATACATAAGTAAATATTCAAGTAAAGCTACTTGTTAAAGATTAAATCACAAATGAATTTGATTGAACAAAAAAAAACTTTTTTTGTTTAATGATTTAAGTACAAGTGTAGATTTACAATATTTAAAACTTCGTGTTAATCAAATACAACACTCTTCTTGATTTAACAAAATAAGTATAGATTTTAACTTTAATTTGCAAGTCATTTAATATGGCTTCTTGATTAAAATACAAGAATATTTTATTTGACAATGTTTCTTGCAAAATGAAATCAAAACTCTCTAGCTTCAAAATCTAAAGGACACGAGAAATAAATAATAAATGATTCAAATGCAAGTGTATGTGATATAATAATAAGCAATAAAGTAAATAAAGGAAATGAACAAGCAAAAAGAACACCCCGACTTTTACAAGCTTCGGCGCAATGGCCTACGTCTTTGCCTCAAACCAACCACTATGAAAATTTATTACTACATCTCATTCAATAGGCGGAGGAGCCTCTCTCCTTAGTCTAAATGGAGTAGCCTATTTTGAAAATGTACCCTTCTCAGGCAATCCAATCCTTATAGGCGGATTAGCCTCTTTTGAGAAATTCCTTTCTCAAATACAATATAACAAGAAGTAGTACAAGAGAATGCTCATACAATGAGTAGATGAGTACAAACAATGAACACTCTAACTCACTTCTCAATGGAATATGACTATGAAGCTCAAGAAGAAAACTAATGATCTTTTCTCTCGAAAAAATATGAATGAAAAACTCAAGAATTTGAAGTACTAAGAGAGTGTATATGAGATAATGATTGAGAGGCTTTGAATAAATAAAACAAGAGCTCAACGGCTCTGTTTATAGGCCTCAAAATCAGAATAGCTATTGGGCTAAATAAAGTAAGTTCAAACTAGCCGTTTTCAGCAAAAATTCGAATTTTAACTTGTTCAGTCGACTGGATAGACTAGTTCGGTCGACTGGACCATACTTTAGTCGACTGGACCTCAAGGGTTAGTCGACTGAACTGTTTTAGATCTGAAAATCAATTTTTGGCAGTTCAATCAGTCGCCTGGATATAAATCCTCAGTCAACTGGATCATTAAAAATTCAGATTTTTATTTTTCCAAAAAGATTTTGATCATTTTATGTTTTGGGAAAAATATTTCTAAGAGTTTTAGGACTCCTATAAGCATCAAAAGAAATATTCATAAGCTTAGTGAATGTACATAGATCCTAAAATTTAAAATGTGTTCTTCAATCCTTCTTCAACTCTTTCATTTTTATCAAACACAGTTGTCGTCAAAGAACTTGATTTGGAATTATGCATCATGGCTTCCATGTTGTATCTTGAATTGTGCTAAGCGTATATCTTCTATAAATAATCTCAATTTTCACAATTAGATACATAAGTTTGTTATAATCAAAACGGTCATTGATGCCTTGTTAGGCCAACAATCTCCCCATTTTTTATGATAACAAGCACAAAGCAAAATAATGTAGGAAAGGTTAAATAAAACTCCCCCTATTAATAAGCATGAAAAAATAAGTTTAAAGAACTCCCCATTACAATGTGCATTGAATTTCATTTCAAGTATATCTTTTATCTTTTGAATGTGACATCATATATATCCAATATCCAATCATAAATTATATCCAAGAATTCATAAAAAAATATCCAAGCATAATTGCATAAGATCCAAGCACAACCATAAGATAAACCATATTCAAAAGCGAAGAGAATAAGAGTAGCATAAGTACATGATCCAAAATACAAAATACATGCTCTCCAAAAGATAAAGATGCGAAGAAAAATAAAGATGCTCGCTTTCAATATGCTCTCCCTTTTTATGCTCACTTGTTTATCCCCCTTTTGGCATTATCAAAAAGTAGTGCTAGAATCTTCCTTGTCTGCATTGCTATCACCATCACCATCATCCTCGGGTGAAGAAGCATCATAGGGAGGAACACCTAGGGCATCCTCGAGACAAGTGAGACGAGTGTTGATTTTGGAAAATTGTTTGTCAACCCTTTTTGAGAAAGACTTTACCAATTTCTTGAAAAAAGATTTGGTGGAGGGATCAAGAGTAGCAACAGGAGCAGTGGTAGGAGCAGGTGGATGGGCTGAAGGAGAAGTAGGTAGAGGAGCCTCATCATGTGCATAAGCAGCAGCCTCGGCTTCCTCATCACTATCTTGGGCAACTTGAGGAGCTTGCCTTTGATTTTTGGGTAACCACTATCCATTTTGTAAACGATAACCCATTTGCTTCAAGGTTATAGTGGTAAGAAAATCCGAATTTTTGGGTGGAATAAAATTTGAAGGAGGTAGGTAAAAACCAGAGGACTCAAAGAGAGGTGTGAGAAAATTTCCATATGGAAGAGTATGTCTTTTGGTACTTTTTTTCGAAAGCATCTATTGACATATGAGAGATGGAAGGTCGAGGCATTTTTCCATGTAAATGCATCATAAAATAAAGCATTCAAGGTACAAAATGTAAGTGCGAGATCCACCACGAGGCAATATGATGTATGTAATGATGAGATGTAACATTTTGGCCTCAAGTGTGAGTTGGTAGTAAGGGTGAGAGCAAAATTTTGAGGGGGTTCAGTAATGATCATGGGTAAAAAAGTTTCAAGAGTGAAGTCTTGTGCCAAGATCCATGATTGAGATGAAATTTATGGACACAAGAAGTCTCCTCGACCCATTCCAAAAAGATTTGCTATATCTTTATCGAAAAATTTATAAGTTTTCCCATAGAGGTAAGTAGTGAAGTAAATGTAACGATCATTTGGATTTGGGAAAAGTTCTTGAGAAAGATTGGCATAAAATAACCATCTAATTTGAGGGTTCACACCCTTTGGTTGATAGAAAATGTATGCACTACTACAAAAATCGCAAACAATCTCGGTTAATAACTAAGATTAAAAACATACCATCCCGATTCTTAAACCGAACTGTATCGGGGCGTGACCGTACCGCAATATGATGTATGTAAGGTATAACAGTATATGATCCTTTGTATCGACTCAATCATACGACAGATGTAGCAACTATAGACTCCTATCCAGTATCTAACCCCCAGATATCGTGGGATCGCTTAGATACACACAGATTCTAGACGGAGCACCATGAACGTAACCACTCAATTTACGGGTTATGAACCCGAGGGAGCTGAGCACCCATCCGTCTCAATTTACAGGGACTAACCCGAAGGACCTGAGTACCTACTCTGCGCACGTTTTCGGACTTACACCGAGGGTAACTCGTGCCAAATACACGTCATCCCGGTACATCT
>JAOTRH010142702.1:0-13703 GCA_034768845.1 Heliamphora exappendiculata | reverse complement strand
TACCCAAAAGGATAGGCGAGTACTCTTATTTATAATAAAAACTAAGCTACACTATTACATCCCTACACTCACACACACAGAATAATAGTAAAGATACTACTAAGATATATATATATATGTAACATAAACTTCTTCCTCCAGATCACCATGCGAAAAAGCATTTTTCACGTCCAGTTGATACAAAGGCCACTAATGGGAAGCAGCCAGAGACAAGAATAGACGAACGGAGGCCATCTTCGCAACAGGGGAGAAAGTATCAAAATAGTCAAGGCCATAAGTCTAAACATAACCCTTGGCCACCAAATGGACTTTCAACCTCTCAAGAGTGCCATCATAATGAAGTTTGACAGCATACACCCACTTACACCCGATAGCTGTCTTCCTAGGAGGAAGACTCACCAGGTTCCATGTATGATTAGTCTCAAGCGCATTCATCTTCTCAATCATAGCTTGACGCTAACCTGGATGAGAAAGGGCATCGACAACAGAGCAAGGTAAAGAATGCTGATCAAGGGTAGTAATACCCTTTTGGGTAGTAACAGGTAAACCACGATATGAGGTAACATATAAGGGATGATATCGACAACCACGATAAGACTTGCGTAAAGCAATAGGAGGATCATTTACCTAATCAGAGGCTGGATCCAGCGAAGAGGAGACTGAGTCTGGTAGAGGAGAGGTGGTAGGGTCGGGAGAAGATGATTCGGAGGATGAGAAGGGCACGGGTGTCTCTGGGATAGAGAGGTGGTGGGGCCGGGAGAAGATGATTTGGAGGATGAGAAGGGCACAGGTGTCTCTGGGATTGCCGGAGAAGTCGTCTCAGAAATTTCAACCTGGGACCGGGGAACTAGAGGCGGGGTCACTGGAAAATCGATGGAGGAGGGATACAGGAGAATCTAATCTGAATCATCAGCACCAGTGGAAACAGGTGGAGTCGCTGATGCATAGAATGAAACAGACTCAACAAACACCACATCTCGGGAGATTAGGAACCGTCGCAATTCCGGACTGTAACAACGATATCCTTTTTGTGTCTTAGGATATTCCATGAAAGCACACTTTAGGGCTCGAGCATCTAACTTGGTCACATTCGGCCTCATATCGCGCACATAGCACACACCCAAAAATCTTTAGTAGTAATGAAAAAGGAATCTGCTGAGAAAGTAAAACCGACAAGGGTGTAGCACCATGGAGGATAGAGGGCGGTAATCGATTAATAAGATAGCATGCTGTCAATACAGCTTCACTCCAGAACACTTTGGGAACCTTCATTTGGAACATCAGGGCACGAGTAGTTTCCAATAGATGTCTATTCTTCCTCTCAGTCACGCCATTCTGTTATGGAGTGTCTGAACACGATGTCTGGTAAATAATTCCATGGGTGCGCAAGTAGGTACCCAACACGCCACTAATGTATTCACCCCCATTATTACTGCGGAGAATCTGAATAGTCTTTCCAAATTGAGTTTGGACTTCTTGACAAAAATTAATGAAGACAGTCGGTAATTCAGAACGTTTCTTCATAAGATAAAGATAAATAATTCGAGAATAGTCATCCACAAACGTGACAAAGTACCGAAATCCAAATAAAGATGTAACAGGACACGAGCCCCATACATCTAAATGAACTAAAGAAAAAGGAATCATGGTCCTATTATTATTTCTTGACACATAGGGTATACGCAGGTGCCTAGCAAAGCGACATGACTCGCATTCTAACTGTGTAGCTTGACTGTAACTGGGACATAATTTTTTCAGACTCGGCAAGAAAGGATGGCCCAACCGACAATGTAAATCCAAAAGCTGAGATGACTGTCCGGAGCATGCAACATATGAAATCTTATCCATCACATACAGGCTACCCACCACTCGTCCCCTACTGATAGTACTCCTCGAAGCTAGATCTTGAAAAACACAATGATCAAGAAAGAATGTTACTGAGCACTGCAAATCTTTTGTAATACGACTCACCGATATCAGATTAAAAGGATTAAAAGGATTAACAGGAGTATATAAAACATCAAAGAGAATAAAAGATGGAGATAAAACAACTACTCCATATCCTTTCACCTCTAAGGTTCTTCCATTGGCAATAAGAACTCGACTATGTTCAGGGGTCAATTGATAAGACGAAAAAGTACCTGTAGAGTAGGTCATATGTGCAAATACACCCGAGTCTATAACCCATGATTTGGGAGTAGCCATACATGCAGCTGGGTTACCTGCAACTGTAGCTGATGGAGTGTTGGCTGTGTTCCCAATCCTCATCTGGATAAACTGATCATACTCCTCCTGAGTCATATCGATAGTACCCCTCTCAGAAGAAGAGGAAGGAACATCACAATCGGCCACTACATTGGCCACAGAAGAAGTAGGACGCCCATGTAGCTTCCAGCACGAGCTTCGTCAGTGTCCATGCTATCCACAATAATAGCATGACCTGGTGTCACGTCCACCTCTGCCTCATCCTCCATCACGGCCTCTTCCTCGTCCTCCATCACCACGGCCTCCATCACGACCTCTACCGCGAAAACCACCTCGACCTTCGCCCCGAAATGCACCTAGGGCTGTGTGATCACCCTGGTCAGCAGTAGTAATACAAGGCCCGTCTGTAATAATTGCTCTGTTCATTCTCCTGAAAACCTTAAATAAAGAGGGAATATCTACCCAGCCAAAATCTATGAACGTGTCGAGTCAAGTTGCTGGTTCACCTCAACTAAGAATCATACAACCAAGAACTGCATCATTTGCTCTCTGAAAATCTCGTACCGATTGGTGAAGGGGACCAAACGATCATACTCATCTGCTAATACCTTGACCTCCATGAAATAGTCTGAGAAAGGCCGTTCTCCCTGCTGTATTCTGAAGATACTCCGCATCACATCATATAATCGGAACAAGTCATTAGTCGAGGCAAATGTCTCCTCAAGTATGGCCAATACCTCTCGAACAGTCGTGTCATTAGCCACCAGAACTCAACGGAGGACTCCATTGAATTCAACATTTTACTCAGTAATCGGGCGTCATCTTGCTTCCACCGCTTATACTCATCAGATCCCTTCTCCGGAGGATCTTCAAACAAATGGTCTTCTTTTTCCATAGCTTCAACTGAAAGTAATACCTTTTTCTTCCATAATACATATGTTTGCGGTCCAGTCAACTTCGAATCCACCAATCGTGTGGATGACTAAAACACATCAGTGATTCCTCTTTATCTATCAGGTCTCATTGGAGAATCCTCAACTCTTGTGGAATTTTCCTTCGACATCACAATAACTAAATGGCAAACTTCAAAGAATCACGAGGAAACAAACCAACAAGCAAAAGGACGCACCCACACCTTCAATAATTCATATATGGACCGCGAATCACACCGTCAACTCATCTCCATAAAATAAGAAATACTGTAGTAGCCCTTAGACCCTCAAGCCAGCAGTCAGTGAAAGACCCTCAAACTGCGAATCACATAGTCGCCGAAATAGTTGCTGGTCGCCGGAAAAGTTGCCAGAATAGTTGCCAGTCGCCGAAAAAGGAAAAGTCGTCGAAAAAGCGACAGAAGGTGCTATCAATGCTGGGCAAGGACAATCAACGCTGGAAAGTGAGAGAATAGAGGCTGTTGGTGCTAGAAATAGGTAGAACAAGGGTCGTTGGCGCCGGAAAAAGAGAGCAGAGATCGTTGGCACTGGAAAGAGGGAGAAACAGGGTTGCCGGTGCCTAAGGGAGGCTGTCGAGGGCTATGGAAGGGTCGTCAGTGGTTAATGAAGGGCGAACGTGGTCGGTGGTGGTGTTTCGTTGGTCGTCAGTGGCTAGGGAAGGGTCATCGGGGTTCAACGGTGGACAATGTTGGTCGTCGGCGGCTAGGGAAAGATCATCGGGGTTCAACGGTGGACGATGTTGGTCGTCGGCACTGGTTTGGTGGTCAGCAAGTACTGTGGCTAGGGTTTGGGATGTGCGACAATGTTTGGTGGAGGTAGTCGAAGGTGCAGGTAGGGTTTTGGGATGTGCGGCGGTGACTAGTGGAGGCAATCAGAGGTGCGACGAGGATTTTAGATGTGCGGTGGTGGCTAGTGGAGGCTGTCAGAGGTGCGACTAGGGTTTGGGATGTGTGGTGGTGCTGGAGAAGGTGCAACGATGGGTTTTGGTGGGTGTCGACACTAGAGGTGGCAACTTGGGTGGTCGGCGGCAACGGTTGATTTTGGTGGGTGTCGACACTGGAGGTGGCAACTTGGGTGGTCGGCGACACTGGAGGTGACGGCTTAGGTGGTCGGCGGCTAGGGTTAGGATTTCAAGGAGAGGCTGGCGGCAGTGGCTCTAATACCATGTTAAGAATAATGGAAAGCCGTACCTTAATGAGTAGGCAAACATTCTTATTTATAATAAAACTAGAGAACCGCTATTACAACCATACACCCACACACACCGAATAATAATTATATAATAATAATAATAATAATAATAATAATAAGCTACTAATAATGGTGTTCCCTTATTTTTAATATAAATAAGAGTGCTCGTTACTGGTTTGGTATGGCTTCCAATTATTTTACTTCTACTAACATGGTATCAGAGCCACCATGAAACCCTAGCCTCCTTCAGCCACCAAACCCTAGCCTCCTCCATTGTCGACAAGCTTCACTTCTGCCACCAAAACCTCCACACTGCCGCCACAATGCAACCCTAGCCTCCACCATCCCAAAACCCTAGCCACACCGCCAAAACCCTTCCAGCAACCCTTTCTCCCTGTCACCAATCCTAGAAACCCTCTCGCCGACCCTTTTTCTCCCTGTTGCCAACCCCCGAAACCCTCTCTACCCTTCGCCGACCCTCTCTCTCCTGCGCCACACCTTCGCCGACCCTCTCTCTCCTGCGCCACACCTTCGCCAATCCTCACTCTCTCTCACCGCACCTCTCTTTTCATCTCGCCGACCCTCTCTCTCTCTCTCTCCGACCCTCAGTCTCTCTCGCCACACCTCTGTTTGCCTCTTTTCCTCTCTTAGCTACAACCCTGGAAACCCTAGCTCCTCTAGGTGATCAGTGTAAGGCTCTCCCGCAATAGAGTTGTGGTTGGGTTCTATTGCGTGTTGGTGTGATTATTCGTGGTTCCTTAGGATTGATAGTGAGTGATGTCGACAGAGAATTCTACGAGAGTTGGTGACTCTCAAACGAATACGGATAAACAAGGAACTGATAGACAAGGAATCACGGATATATTTTCGTCATCCACACGAATAGTGGATTCAAAACTGACTGGACCATAAACATATATGTTACGAAAAAAGAAAGTATTGCTGACAATTGAAGGTATAGAAAAGGAGAATCATTTGTTCGAAAATCTTCCTGAGAAGGGAATTGACGAGTACAAAAGATGGAAGCGTGATGATGCACGATTACTCGGTAAAATGTTGAATTCAATGGAGTCTTCTGTTGAGGTTTTGGTGGCCAATACCACAACTGTTCGTAAGGTGTGGACCATACTCGATGAGACATTTGTCTTGACTAATGATTTGTCCAGACTATACGATGTGATGCGGGATATCTTCAGAGTAAAATAGGGAGAGCGCCCTTTCTCAGAATATTTCACGCAGTTAAAGGTATTAGCAAATGAGTATGATCGGTTGATACCATTTACTAATCGATATGAGGTTTCCAGAGAGCAGAGGATGCAGTTTTTGGTCGTTTGTTTTCTAGCTGAAGTGAACCAGCAGCTTAACTCAACACGTTCCTAGATCTTAGCTGGGTCTGATATTCCTTCTTTATCTGAGGTCTTCAGGAAGATGAGCAGAGCAGTTAGTCACGAAGAGCCTCGTAGGGTGATCATACAACCCTGGGTGTATCTCGTGGAGGAGGTCGAGGCGGACTTCGAGGCAAAGGTTGTGATGGAGGTCGTGGTGATGGAGGTCGAGGTAGAGGCCGTGATGGAGGACGAGACAGAGGTAGAGGTGGACGTGACACCAGGTCTTGCTACTATTGTGGAGAGCAAGGACATTTACAGAGCTCGTGTTGAAAACTACATGGGTGCCCTACATCCTCTGTGGCTAATGCAGTGGCCGATTATGATGCTCTATCATCTTCTTCTGAGAGGAGGGCTATAAATATGACTCAGAAGAGATATGACCAATTCATCCAGATGAGGATTGGCAACATAGCCGATGCTCCCTCAGCCACAGTTGTAAGGAACCCCGCTACGTGTGTGGCCACTCCCTGATTGTGGGTGATAGACTTAGGTGCATCTGCACATATGACCCACTCCACAGGTTCTTTTTCGTCTTATCAATTGACCCCTGGACACAGTGGGATTATTGTTGCCAATGGCGGAACCTTGGAGGTGAAGGGACAGGGAGTAGCTGCTTTATCTCCATCACTTACCTTTCTGATGTTTTACATACTCTTGTTAATCCGTTTAATTTACTATCTATGAGTCGGATTACAAATGATTTAAACTGCTCTATAACATTCTTTCCTACTCATTGTATTTTTCAGGATCTAGCTTCGAGGAATACTATCAGTAAAGGACAGGTGGTTAGTGGCACGTATGTGATGGATGAGACTTTGGATGTTGCATGCTCGGGAAGATCGTCTCAGACTCTGGATATACACTGTCGGTTAGGCCATTCTTTATTGCCTAGTTTGAAGAAACTATGTCCCAGTTTGAGTAAGGTTACACAGTTAGAGTGTGAGTCATGTCGGTTTGCTAAGCACCTACGTGTGCCATATGTGTCCAAAAATAATAATAAGACAATGAGTCCTTTCTCTTTAGTTCATTCAGATATCTGGGGTCAGTGTCCTGTTACCCTTTTGTTTAGATTTCGGTACTTCGTAACTTTGGTTGATGATTATTCTCGAATTACTTATCTTTATCTTATGAAGAAGCGGTCTGAATTACCTACTATTTTCACTAAATTTTGCAATGAAGTCCAAAACCCAATTTGGCAAAACTGTTCAGACTCTACGTAGTGATAATACGGGTGAATACATTGGTGAGTTGGATACATGCATGCATACACATGAGATTGTTCACCAGACGTCATGCCCCGACACACCACAGCAAAATGGAGTGGCTGAGAGAAAAAATAGACATCTCTTGAAAACTGCACGTGCTCTAATGTTCCAGATGAAAGTTCTCAAAATCTTGTGGGGTGAAGCTGTGTTAACAGCATGCTATCTTATTAATAGATTACCATCCTCTGTTCTACATGGTGCTACATCCTTATCAGTTTTACGTCCTCAGCATATTCTCTTTTCATTGCCACTCAAGATTTTTGAGTGTGTTTGTTATGTGAGAGATACCCGGCAACATGTGACCAAATTGGATGCTCGCACACTAAAGTGTGCTTTTATGGGATATCCTAAGACAATGAAAAGATATCGTTGTTACAGTCCAAAGTTGCGACGGTTTATAGTATCTTGAGACGTAGTTTTTGTTGAATCTGCTTCATTCTATGGCCTAGCTACTACCCCTTCCTCTGCTGTTGATGAGGGTTTAGAGCGGTTTCTGATGTATCGTTCCTCCACTGATTAACCAGTGGCACCTTCTCTCGCCGCCAGTTTTCCGGTTGATACTACCGCAAAGCCTTCTCCTACTGCCCCGACTTCACCTGTGATATCATCATCCTTTGAATCGTCTTCACCAGGCCCCACCACCTCTCCTCTAATTGAGTCAGTATCTTCTCAGTTGGATCCGGTCCCTAATTAGGTAAGTGATCCTCCTATTGCTTTACGAAAATCTTATCGTAGTTGTCGAGATCACCCCATTTATACTATATCTTATCGTGGTTTGCCCGTCACTATCCAGAAAGGAATTATTACACTTGTTCAGCATATTTTGCCTTACTCTGTTGTAGATGCTCTTTCTTATCCAGGTTGGCACAAGGCTGTGTTTGAGGAGATGGATGCCTTTGAGACTACTCATACATGGGACCTGGTAAGTCTTCCTCTTGGTAAGACAGCTATTGATTGTAAGTGGGTATATACTGTCAAACTTCATTCTAATGGCACTCTTTAACGGTTGAAAGCCCGTTTAGTGACCAAGGGCTATACTCAGACATATGGACTTAACTATTTTGATACCTTCTCCCCCGTTGCCGAGATGGCCTCAGTTCGGCTGTTCTTGTCTTTAGCTGCATCACATCGGTGGCTTTTGTATCAACTCGATATGGAAATGCCTTTGGTAATTTGGGGGAAGAGGTCTATATGGAGCAACTGCCCGGTTTGGTTACTCAAGGGGGGTCCTCTAATCAGGTATGTCGTTTGAGGCGCTCATTATATGGTCTGAAGCAGTCTCCTAGAGCCTGGTTTGACCGTTTCAACTTAGTTGTACAGAAGTTTAGCCTTCGGCAGTTTGCAAAGGATCACACGGTATTCTTTCGACATACCTCAGCTAATTGCATATTACTCGTAGTGTATGTGGATGACATTGTTATTACTGATAGTGACAATGGAGAGATTGTAACTCTTAAATCATTCCTGAGCACCAAGTTTCAGATTAAAGATGTTGGTAAACAGCAATATTTCCTTGGCAGTGAAGTAACCAAGAATACATAAGGGGTGCTCATTTCACAGGGGAAGTATGTTCTTGACATTCTGACGCGAGCAAGGTATATGAATGCTAAAAGAGTGGACAACCCTATAGATTCTACTCTTAAGCTAGAGCCGAAAGAAGGAGCGATTCTTCCCAATCCTGAGTAATATCGACGGACAGTGGGCCAGCTTAATTATCTCACTACAATGACTCGTCCAGACATTGCTTATCCAGTGAGTGTAGTGAGTCAATTTTTGTCTGATCCCCGTGTTCCCCATTGGCAAGCGGTATTACGTATTCTTCGGTACTTGCATAAAAATCCGGATTAAGGCATCCAATTTTCTAATCGTGGACATACGAGAATGGAAGGATACTCGGATGCTGATTGGGCTGGATGCACATTTAACAGGAAATCCACATCTGGTTACTCTGTCTTTGTTGGTGGCAATTTGGTTTCTTGAAAAAGTAAGAAGCGGAATGTTGTATTCAAGTCTAGTGCGAAAGCGGAGTACCGAGCTATGGCATTAGCAACTGCAGAGATTATGTGGCTTCAGCAGTTTTTGACAAAATTACACTGCTCCCTTAGTGGTTCTGTTAAACTCTGGGTTAATAATACATCTATTATTCATATTACCACAAACCCAATATTTCATGAGAGGACGAAACATATTGAGGTTAACTGTCATTTTGTTCGTGACGAATATCAAAAAGTTGTCACATTTGGGTTTATTCCTACAGGTGAACAGGTAGCAGATATTTTTACCAAAACATTACCGGGTCCGCGTGTCTCGTATTTGTGTAATAAGCTGGACATGGTTGATATATATACTCCAGCTTAAGGGGTGTTAATAGTAGCTTATTATGCTTGTTGGTAGTAGCTTATTATTCTTACTATTATTATCATTAATGGTAGCGTATTACAGTTATAATCATAGGTGTGTAGGTGTATGGATGTAATGGTGTTCCCATATTTTTAATATAAATAAGAGTGCTCGCCTACTGGTTTGGTACGGCTTCTCATTATTTTACTTCTTCTAACATTTTTTTTGGTCATCTATGGATGGATAAGTTTGGCGTCGCTTATAATAGAAAAGCTAACACCATTATCTTCAAATATTATGGGAAGACTATTTATTTTGCAGCCAGCACTTCCAATAAACAATTGGGTGTTACCTCTTGAGACTCCCGCCTAAATGTCGACTCCTCCACAATGTCACATTCTTGACCAAGCTAAGCTAACTCTTCATACATCGCAGAAGTTCAATGCTCTATTGCCTCATCCAACAATTGAAGAGCTCGAATTGCGATGTTCAATGCTCTTTTGCCTCCAACAATTGAAGAGCTAGAAGTTTCTATGCTGAAAACGTTCTCATCAAATGAAGAGTCTCTTGACACCCTGGAGTTACATTCTCCATTTTTTCCTCCTCTCCAAACGTGGTAGAGAAAAATGTTCCTTTGCAGCAAATATTCACATCAAACGAGAAATTTCTAGGAACTCTTGATTCATCATCCTATTTCCTCCTCCTCTAGCCCTTGTAGAGGAAGATGTTCCTTTTTTGACACTATTTCCATCCACCGAAGCATCTCCTAACAATGAACATGCCATCACTTTTTCAACTCCTCTCAAATCTCCACCAACCACTTCATTTGACAAGCCTGAACCTACTGATTTTGTTTGTATTGAAGGCTTCTTTTTGTTTCTCAAATCATGTTTTGTCATTCTTGTGAACAAACACATGCCCAAGATTCATTGGCATCAGAGGAGACTAAAGTTGCTAGCATATTCCCAATATTTGGTTCTTTGGCATGGCCAAGTTCAGAGGAGACGAGAACTCGACGACAAGTATTTTTTCTTAGTGGAGAAGAATGATACGGATAATGGATGGCAATAAAAATAAAATTGGGATTTATTAATTATTATATTTTATTCAATTTCCTTATATGGATTATGTTTCTTTATTTGTCTAAGATTTGAATAATTATTAATTAGAAGCTTATTTGTTTCCATTTTATAAAGGAATTTAGTTTACTTTTAACTAGAGTTTTAGGTTTATAAATAAGGAGTGTTATTGATGTATTAATCATATTTTGATAAATAAGAATTGATATTGAGTTGCTTGATTTCTTCTCCCCTTTCTGTATTGTCTATACAATATGTTTGTTATTCCTCTTCTAACCCTTTGTTCTCATTCTTTTGCTCTCTATTGATGCTACATCAAGGACCCTTTCATTCGCCTAGCGAAATAGCTCAGTAAGTTTTTTTTGATTCACTCGTTGAGCTTTGGTAACTACTTTATTGTTTGCCTTCCTCACCTTCTACCGAAAATCAAACCATAATGGCTCTTATACTTTCTTCAAGAATAGTAGCAATCAAGAGAAAGCTTCACAAATGGAAGGTTTACAACAATGCTCGGTCATCTTCCCTTGGTTATTTGTGTTGAGAGTAACAATAATTTGCCTATTTCCTCTGCCGTCATTTAGCAATTTTCTAGGGTTTTCAATTTCTAATGTTTATTTATTATGGGTTTTCCATTACTTCTTTGCAGGTTTTTTCATATTCTAATCGGTGCTCTTCTGGTTGCGGTTTTGTCTTCCTCAAGTGTTCGATTTGGGTGTTTTCTAGAACTAATCTGTTGTTTCAAAGGTTTCGATTTTGGTGGTTTTTGAAATTCAATTCAATTCAATCCGTCTCTCTCTGGTTATGTCAATTAGTTGTCTCCTATGCTTAAAGACCTTCAATTGTTTTCTAACTTGTTTTTTCTCCCACATTTCGGTTATGTATGTAGTTCTTTTTGCTGTTTTTATCTTTTGCAATTTTGCCACTACTTCTCAACGTTGCTCTCCACATCCTCTATGTACTGATTCCAGTAAATTTCAGTGTTTCTCTTCTCCCTTGCAATCATCAAGACGCATCTCTGATGGATTTAATGTTTTATTTGCAGTTATACAGGACCATGCTTTACCCCCAAAGAAACCAGCTGATAGTTACAAATTATTTTGGAAAGGCGAATTATTAATAGTTACAAATTATTTTATGTTTAAATTGAATGATTCTCAATTGCTTAATTGAAAGCCATTCTATTTTATTGGAAACTCTTAACTGCAACAATTGTTTTAACTGAACTTTAAGTTTTTTAGTCATTCAATTTAACTGAATTTTTTTCGATCTTCCAATTGTTTCTAAGAAAACACGAGGAATCTTGAAAATTAACTTCTTTTTCTTTCTTTCTTTCTTTCTTTCTTTCTTTCTTTCCATTTACATGTAAAGCAAGTTGTGAATGATATATGCAGTTATGAGGCAAGAGTTGGTAAGATGCATCCTCTCTATTTCTTCACATTGAGAGATTGAACTCTCCTTCGTTTTCGCCAGTACTACTCTTGGTTCACCTCTTTGTTTTCCTGTTGTTTTGATTTATTGTTTTCATCTTCATGTCTAATTTTGCTTTCTCCCTTTCAGAGCAATATCCTTGATTCTTATTAGTTGCAGGGTTTCTACTTGAATGATCATGAAGAGGTGTGATTTGTGCACTGGTTCACATGTACTTGCGAATAGATTAGAGTTTTTTGTTTCTTTAGATAATATTTGCGGTGGTCTCTGACACCATTTGCGGTTGGTTTATTGTTTGGAAGGTTCACATTTCATTGAACATTACCAGAGCTCATTTGCATCTATTTGCTTCTTCGAACAGGTATGATGCTTGCGGTAAACGGGATTGTGACCTTGCAAGCAGCGAAAGAGTGTCATTTAAGTGCGAAATTAGAAAACTGAAAATTGGGCAACCCATGGACGAAACTGGGAGTATTGATTATGGTTTGGTTCTCTTTATTTCTTTCACATATTCTTCTTGGATACTGATACGAATTGCTTTTATTTCTCCTCATTATGCTGTACCCATTGTCTATTCTCAAGATTTAACCACAATATGATAAGCATCATTTCCCCTGGCTATGCATATTGGGATTACAATAGAATCATCTTGGCAATCTGTGAATTAATAACCTTCACAATTATGTAAAAGCATGGTGTCTCTGTTGATATGAAAGTGAAGGTTATTACTTTTTTGTTTAAGGTTATTAATGAACTTTTAGCTGACTTGAAATGTATATTTATGGACAAATGTGACAATAGTAGTGTATGGAAGGCAGTATTTTGGAATTTTGGCCTTTGATCCTCGAAATGTATTCGTCGTATGTGCTAGTTTTCAAGAACATTGTGGCGATGGTTTCTAAGATCTTATATGTGAGCAAATATTTTTTGCTAATGCATTAATGCCTAATGTCATTTCTCAAAGGATATAGAAAATATCTTTTGATAGTTTTGTTAAATTGTTATTGGGTTCACTTTCTTAAAACTATCATCTTCAAAATATAGCAAAATTAAAATTTTATTTTATCATTTAAAAAGAAAAATAAATATATTAAAGTTGAAAATATGTATCTAATAAAATAATTAAGAATTTTAAAATTATGAATAATCAAACTCTGCCAGTTCACCATAAAAAGTAATTTTGAGAACAACTAAAACAAAACAAAAAACATAATCAATAGTATCTCATATCAAAGATTTGTTAAGCTCTTCAGATCATGATTTTCGATTTAGTAGTATGCTTGCATTTGGGTTTGAAGAGAATTTGAATTTGATAAGTGATTCATTCATTTCCCGTAATTATCATTTCACATGCAAACTGATATCCTTTTGATCCTTTTTCCCACTCAAAATCCAGTAAACTATGGAATGCTATATACTGAAAGGAATAATCACACGTAAGAATACCTGATATGATATCCAAACCTCCTTTAGACCATGGGTTGCAGCAATAATTGTCAACTCGGCACATCTCTCTGATGACACATGCTACAGAAAAAACAGAAGAAAAAAAACCCATCAGAATGAAGTGTACTACATAATTACCATTCCACAACCACTAAATGCTTTTGCAATAATCAAGTAGCCAGCAATGCAATCAATCGTTCCTTTTTTTGTACACAAACTTCGGAAAAAACAAATGGTATGGCATGTGTGATAGGAATGGGCTCTCTGTATACCATACAACATAATACATTTAATCTAGGAAAAAATAAAATTGTGACAAGAAGGTTGCCAAACAAAATACTTTACATCAATTCTATTTTATAAACAGCTATTACTATTTTTTTCACTACTTGCTTCTCAAGCATCAATAAG
>JAOTRH010142691.1:0-13704 GCA_034768845.1 Heliamphora exappendiculata | reverse complement strand
CTTAAGGAAACTGCGTTTGCAGGACTCGGTTTGCAAATTCTATTCCTGTTATTTTTGTTATTTCATTTTCCTGTAATGTCATATTATTGTAATCGTTGAAAGTTAATAAATATGTATTTTCTGGATCACCGAGCATGTAGATATTTTATTTTGGCGTTTGATTGTCTCCCAACACTTTATTTTTTAGATGATTATTTTATGTTTTAAAGAGTAATTTGTGTTATATTTTTTATGTTTTGCAAATGAGTGCACATTAGAAAATCTATTACTTACCTATAATTATTTATCATTTGAAATTGACTTATATGTAAAGCAAAAATCAATTAAGGCAATAAGATCATTTTATCTCTACATAATTAAAACTAAAAATTATGGCATATGTATATGAAAAAGGCTAATTTCAAAAGATTAAGCAAAAATTTATTACATTCCTATGTTCAAAATGACCAAAACAAACATTTGAATGAAATTCTATTTAATTTTATCCTAAATGAGATTCTTAGATTGTTCAAACACCTTAATAAGATTACACAAGTAACATATTACTAAGAATGAGATTCCTAAAAATGAGATATCAATTCCTTATCTTTAATTTCTGCTTTCCAAACTTAGGGCCCATTTGGCTACCTAAGCTTATTTTACCATAAATATTGGAATATTATCGGACCCTCCTTCTATGAGTTTATCTAAAATTGTTTCTCCTCCAATCACATTCCTAATGTGATTAATAATACCTTCATTGAATTTATCCTCAAAGCTAATTCTACTTAAATTATCAAGCAATTACGTTCCATTAATCTTTGAAGTGTGAGCTACAAGACCATAACAAAAATCATTGTTTCTAAGCTTAGACCCGCACTTAATAATATTGTCAGTATTTACCAGTCTAGTTTTATCCTCGATTGTCAAACCATTGACAACATCATTATTTGCCAAGAGATTCTTCATTCCATCAGTTCAAGAAAAGCAGGAATTATGGTATGATTATTAAAATTGATTTTGAGAAAATTTATAATAAAATTTCATTGAAGATATACTGTATGGTTCTTCAACATTGAAACTAAGTGCGTTAATCTTATCATGAGCAGCATCTCTTCCTCCATGTTATATGTCCTTCCTCCATGTTATATGTTCTTTGAAACGACAATCAACTTTCTTTTTCACCCCTAGGAGAGGTATAAGACTAGGAGACCCTTTATCTCCTATCTCTTTGTCTTGTACATGGAATGTGTGTCCATTATGATCAATAATAAAGTAGATAACAAGATATAAAAAACCATTAGAGCATCCAGAAGTGGGCCCTTAGTTAGCCACCTCTTCTTTGCCAATGCAAATACCACAAATTGTGACATCATTTTTTTGACTTTCACTAAGTTTTGCGAAGCCTTGGGCTAGTCCATCAATTGGCCAAATCCATAATAATTTTTTCCCCCAAGCTTCCTAAGAACCAGGCCAATACCATTAATAGCAGATGTGATATCTTCATGATCTCTGACCTAGGTAAATACTTAGGTGTTCTCCTATTCTACTCTAGGGTTTTCGAGAACCACTATCAATATATCATTGAGAATGAGATAAAACAAAACAAAAAAAAAAGCTCGTAGACTAGAAAATGGAGACCCACTCTTTTATGAGTAGAGCTACCCTAATCGAATCAACCACCTCTACTATTCTTTCTTACTCCATGCAAACTTATGCATTTCCTACTATTGGGGTTGCATACTAAAAATTATATTTTGCGTAATGAATTTTTTATATTTATTTTATTTTTTAATAAAATCTGAGTTTTTCCATAATAAAAATGTATAAGCAATGTTTGCGTTATATTATTTATTTAATGTTGTGCATTAGTGTTTTTAATTCTACATAATAGTTAATCTGGTGTGTAGAGTTCGAATTACACACAGAAGATCGAATTATCGATTTTTGTAGAATATAAATTTTATAATTTACAATCTTAGATAGAATTAGACACACCATCAGTAGGGTCGTAGCACACAGTATTTTAATAGATCTATCATAATTGTGAAAAACGATATAGCTCCGATTATAATTTTTACTCATTTTGCTCGTACTTTTTGTGTATATTGAACATGACGGTGTTGGAGTAATTATTTTTATATTGACTATATAAATAATTCACACAACATAGTTATTACGAGTGTTTATACTATTAATCCTGAAATAATTATTAGACATATTTAATATTTGTTGTTTTGATTCAATAAAGGGTGCAATATTTTATGAGCGAATATGCCCGGTGAGTTAGATAACGGTATTACGTGTATAGTGAATATTAATTATTGACGGAATTGACATCCCAAATAGAAATTGATGATACCCGCTTAAGAAAACTTATAAGCTTTTAAGGAAGCTTAAAAAATGGTGTCCTTAGCATCGAGAAAGCGGCCATTAATAATATTACCTTCCTTTCCAAGCTTGCCTGGAGACTACTCAATAAAACCCAACTGCTATGGATCCAAACTTTGTCTAAGAAATGCCTTGCTAATTCCCCCATTTGGAGGAGCATTTTAAGATCTCTAGAAGTTATCCAAAATGGTGTTAAATGGAATGTGGGGGGAGTGGAAAGAACATTTTCAAGTGGAATGACCGGTGGTTTGGAAATAGACCCCTCATATACCGAGTTATTGACAACATTCACATAGATTCCAAAGTGGTCGATTTTATCACTGCTGACGGGGAATAGAATTTTCATGTCCTTGCTTCTCTTCTCGACTCGGTTGCTATCAGTGTCATTTATAATGTGTTGATCTCTTTAAACTCTAAGATAGAAGACTCCCTTAGTTGGGTCAATAGCAATAATGGCTCATTTTCAATTAAATCGGCTTGCGATAATCTAGCCAATTGCAATTGGATAATTGAGAACTGAAATTGGCTCTAGAAGCTTACCATACCCAGAAACTTAAAAGCTTTAGTTGGCTCTATTTGCATTAGAAACTTCTCACCAATCTCTATAGAATGATTCAAGGGTTGACCAACTACCCCCTCTATTCAAGATGTAGCCTTCTTGTTGAAGATGGCCCCCACCTCTTTAGGGGATGCCATTATAGCATTTATATTTGGGCTAACTTCCCTTTCATACAGGTGCCGCAAAATGGTGAATTGACTACTTGAAAAAAATTGATTGACTTAGTACCTTCAAACCACTCAATCGACCCCTTATGGATTTCCTTGGAACACTTTATTTGTTATTACTCTAGTACATTTGGCTCAACAGAAATAGGAAAGTTCTTGATAATCAGTTCATTGATCCTATTGTAAATATTAATAACTTTATTAAATGTGCTAATGAATCCACTAACTCCTTTTGTGTTGCCCCCATTTTTTCCCCAACCCCCCATGCTTGTTAAATGGCTATTCCTATGTTGCGAAAAAACTCAAGCTAAACACTAATGGATGCTCCTGATAAAATACTGGACCTAGTGGATTTGGAGGCACCATTAGGGAGGAAAAAGAGTATTGGATCAAGGGCTTCTATGGCAAAACCCCATACTGCACAAGCCTAGAAGGAGAATTTTGGAAGATATATTATGATTTGAAAGTCATCGAGGAACACGACATAAGGGAGGTGGAAATTGAATTAGCTTCTCAAGTAGCCGTTGACATTATCAAGATGGATCCCAATTCAATTTTCCCAAGTAGTAACTCTTGTGATGGGTTGCAAACGCATGTTGGCATCATCTAACTACACTATTGGACATACCTGAGGAAAGGGAACATGGTAGTGGACAAGTTTGCCAATATGAGTACAAATTAACGCACTAAGCTTGTGACACTCATGACGTTCCGTACGACATCAAAGGACTCTTTGCGAAGGGCTTAGCAGAAACTAGGCTTGAGAGACTTTGGTCTTCCCTTTGTTGTTTCGCCTGTTCTGTTTTCTGCTTTTCTTGTTAAAAAAACAAAACAAAAAATGAGCCTAGCTCAAGCCAACCCAGGTCAGGCTTGTGTCTGAGAAACAAAGCTAAGGAGAGTATTTGGCTGGGGTGGCCTAAGCCGACCAAGTCAAAAATTGTGAAAGAACCCAAGACTGGGATTTTTTTTTTTTTTTTTGGCAATATTAACTGTTAACTAAAATAATTACACAAAAAGTTTAAAATAAAAAAAAATAATATCTAATTAAGTTGGCATATGCAAAATTACAAATCCTTTATACTGTTCTTCATACTTGCCCATAGTTATGGAGTTCAAATCATTTTAAATACTTCTCATTCTCATACCATTAACTTCTTATAGTTGGCGGTCAAGTCCAAGGAAAAGTCTATCTACACTAAAAAAAATACCCAATAATTTACTCCGACAATGATCTATAAAGTATAAATTCATATTTATTAAGATATAAGACATCCTTAAAGTGAATTTTAACTACTCACTTTAAATTCTAAATAGTTTTATGAGAATTTTTCCTAAACATTGCTGCACATACAAATAATCTTGAGTAATTATCAAATCCTTGATTATCTCCTACTTTAGCTTGCACTTGTAATCACTGTCCATGATGTTCTGAAATAACATTAATAATCATCAAAAGCTCAATCATCTTTAATCAAAATATAATTTTTTCGTCCTTAGTACTTTTCTACAACTATTTTTAAAAAAAAAATACTTTTTGGACTCTTCATGGAGGGAGGAATAACAAAACAAAAATATTATAAAAAAATATATATATATATATATATATATATATATATATAAATGTTTAAAAGAGAAAAAAAAATACTTAAACAATAGTTTTCACAAAAGTTATTTGCAAATTATCCACATACACCAAAGTAATTCTCAAATCAACTATTGAGACATAAAATGGATAATGCATCATGAATAGTAGAAGATAATACTGGCCAAGAGAATTTGTGGTTCCCATCAATTCTAAAATATTAAATAATTCTATGTTTTTATGAGTAATATTATAATGATCTCATTTTGTAACAACATTTGAGTACCACATGATGTGGCATTTCATAGGTGGGGCTTATATCATCTCATGAACCCACTATTTATAATAAAAGTACCACACATGATATGACACATTATTTGGTACTCAAATGTAATTACCAGAACATAATCACCATAACATTATCATATTTTTATAATTGTTTTCTTTGAACAAGTTTAGAGAACTCTACGGTTCCAATAAAACTACCTTGGTTTTGTAAAATGTTCACAGTACCACTACAAATGCCATCGCTACCTCTGATGCTGCCACCACTCCCACCCCAACCCCTTCCATCACCATCCACACCGATAATAACACCTTCATTTTCGCAATTACAACTAGAAATACAATTTTTATTAAAAATATTTTGAAAAATTCTTTTTTGCCAAAGAATTTTTCAAAAAAAATATAAAATAAAAGATCCACCAAAATAACCTCATCTGCATGGAATCCCAAAAGCATTTCCACCAAACACGAAGTTTAAACCCGATCCCGCAAGATATATATATACTCCAACCTCTTCAGATGAACAGATGAATCAGACCTCTCTAGCTTGGATCAGCTCTATTTCTGCCAAGTGCCTTTCTTGGTCAGCTGTAATATAAACTAGTCAAGAATCAAGATAGTAACTTATGTTACATGAACTATTATGTTATATGAATTCGAGTACGAGTGACAGTGTCAGGTGAAGGTGTATATCTAGATATTGGAGCAGCAAGCTTCTAATTAAAAGTGACACGAACTCAACAGAAAAAATATCATATTTTTTCATATTTTAACCTATCTTATGAGACAAAATGATGTTTTACCTAACAGTGCTTAAAAGACACTTGTACCCCATTATATAACAATTATTCAACAAAATACACTTATAACGATAGGATCAAATTCAATTACATAACAGGTCCAATTGAAAACATCAAACATATATTCCACACTCTTTTCCAAGTATCAACTATTTGATACGAGTGTTTGACCTATCTTGAAGACTCAATAAATAGAATGATGGTAACGAATGACAACACCAGTTCAGGCAAGAGTCAATAAATAGAAAGATGGTAACTAATGACGACACGAGTTCAGGCAATACCAACAAGGTAATCATAAAATAATTTTTTGGGATCCTTTTTCGGATGCCGCATTTGTTTTGAAAAAAAAGTTCATATTACCTATTGGGCCAGGCTAAAGAGAACTCAATGTGCTTTAGATAATTTACAACACAAATACATTTTCTAAAGTGGAGCACACCACTTTCACAAATATCATCCGCCCTACTTTACCACTATAACCGGAATGAATGAGACATACCAACTAATAGCATCCAAAAATGACTTGCCAAATATTGTTGTCGGCAACAATATGGTCGAGTAATAGTTATTGAGTCTTGAATAAGCTTGATGGAACCTAGAAAGCAAAGAACAATTTTATCAGAGGAGCTACAAATGATTAAAAATTCAAAAATTGAAAAGACAAAAAAATTATAAGTCATAAAGCAAAACAGTGGAAGTGGTCATTGACTTCCTATACAAAGAAAATAGTAATATCAGAGACAATCTAATAGGTGCTGGCCAAGTTGAATAAGAGACAATCCGGAGGGAGGGACAAATAATATTGAGGGGGCATGAATTTATTAATCCCTCAAATTCCGGATACCGAATCCCTTGTATGGAGGATTAATAGTCCAATCTGGCACAAACAAACGAGAGATTATTATGGGCCACTTATCCCTCACAAGTCACAATAAGCATAACCTGTTCATGTTTGTATTGAGGGATTAGAACTCCGGATTGGATTGTTAGTCCAAAATAAGTTTGTTTCCATGTTTGTATTCAGGGACTAAAAATAAGGATAAGATTATTAGTCCCTCTTTTACCCTCTTGTACAATCTTTTCTGTACAATATGGCAACAAACCTTGGATTGTAACATTTTCAATTTACTCCTTGACTAACAACAACAAAAAGCTATTATAAATTTAAATAAAACATTGTGCACAAAATTATGAGCATCAATTTATGATGACTGTTATACACTAAATCCAGGGGATGCTTTTAATGCCTTCAACTTTTAAAAACGTTGACTTGCTATGCTTGTTTTGTATTCAAAAAAAAAAAAAAATCCAATGAGTTAGAAATCGAAAAATAATAATAATAAAAACTTATTTTTAGTCTAATTTGTGGAATAAATGTGTTTAATGTAACTTAGATGTCCAAAAAAGACACATTGCTCATTTCATAGCAATTATGTAACAAAATATAGATATAATTTCAATATTAAATACAATTATATAGCAAGTGTCTAATGAAAAGCATCAGACATGTCCCATACACTCATCTAGGTGGCAAGTGTCCAACATGGGTAGTTGATTTATTTTGAATAGTTCATGTAACATATCTCGACACCTTCATAGTATAGTTTTCAGAGACCAGGCAGGGTATGTGATTGTCTTGTTTACATGTCAAAATCCTAGCCAGATAAGGATTTTAGGAGCCTTCTACAGTTCATCTCAGCCTTAGAAAAAGAGAGATGAAATTCACACACAGTCTCAGCCTCTCACACTTCCCTTGTGAGAGACTAAATGACAAAAAAGATAAGTGTGAGAACTAAAAATAGAGTGAAACCATTTTCCTAAAGAAAATGTCATAAAGAGTAGGTCCAGAAGCAGGGGGAGGGGAAAGGTTTGGTTTAGATCAGGCAGTTAACAAAGCACCTTGCTTGTTTTCCCTATCAAGACTAAGACCCATGACATGTAGGATGTTAGACATGGTATACCCTTGAAAGTGACGAATGCTTTTCCATCCAGGCAGAATGGGTCAGATGGAAAAATCAAAAAGCTCTAATATCCTTCCCAATTCAGTCACTTCTTTTGCCCACAAATAAAGATAGTACCTGGCAAAAGCTGGGGTGTTACATTGCAGTCACTTCCATTGCAGGCAAACAATGCAACCCAAAAAACATGACAAAAAGAAAGTTATGTATCTTGTCGTATTCGTATATATACGACACCTTACCACACCTTTCTTTTCGATGTCAGACAGAAGCTGCGGCGTTACAATCTTCCCCATTTAGGCAACAACGTCCTCATTGTGCCTTTACACAGTGCAGGTTCCCCGAGGGCCATGGCACACTTTGCCACGTAGACTGGTGTTGTGCTCTGATACCACCTATGACAACACACGCCCGAGAGAGTACATAGCAACCTCCATTGGAGCCTCACAACGAGGCCCAAAAACCATGATAAGAAGTTATTTATGTATCTTGTCGCATAAGTAGATGTACAACACCTTACCACTTCTTTCTCTTCGATGTGGGACAGAAGCTGAGGCCTTACAAAAGCCTTCAGTTAGATTATCATACCATAATTCTCTGGTAGCTTTATGCCCCACCTATAGGCTGTAGCTACAAGTCACAAAGCTTCAATGCTTGTTGCTACACAGGCTACAGTATTCATTTGGTTACACAATTTTAGTGTAAGCATTTAAGGCAGTCACACATTTCACATATCAACATTCCTTTTTGCATTGATGTATTCATGAAACCTAGGATATAGATAAGCTTATCAAGAGCCAAACAAAAGGATTAAGGATTAACCAAAAAGCCTTATCTGTCTAAAAGTTTATATCTATAGGCAGAAAAGACGGAAAGAGATGAAAAGGCAAAGAGGAAATTTTTTCCAGGAAGAAACAAAACTACCTTCACATGGTGTGGCATTATCTTTATATCAAAAGGTACATGAAGCCATGCCTCAGGTGGATAAAATAGAAAATTCTCTGGCTTACTGGTATACACATCAGCGTATTGATGGATGTTGTAAGCAAAAGCAGATTCTTGACCAGTGTCGGTGAGAAAAGTAGCTCCAAAAGATCCATTAAACATGCCTTTCATCGCACATCGCACCTTCTGCCTCTCCTCGTTTAGCTCTGACAAAAGGGACCAGAAAGCTTCACTTCTCTGACTATTAGCAACAGTTGCATGCAATTTACCAAGGAGCTCTTGTATTATATGAAATTTCGCCTGTCTCAACAAAGAAATATAGAAACAAAAGAGATTTGATAAAAAAAATTTTAAAAAAGTGGAATGACATCAAAGTTCAACCTTTTATCCTCAACAAAGATCTTCACTTTTGAATTTGGAACTATTCACGTGCAACATAGCCAAATTAGGGAGAACAAATCAGAAATTCCCAAATATTTCTTGTCATGGCAAGTTGGCAAGACAATATCCAAAGGTTATGAAAAAAACTTCATTTCCAGTTGATGAACAAACTTTCTTTAGCAACCTTGGTTCACCCACATGCTCCATTCATCCAACTAAAAACTTGTCCCACGTTATGACAAACTAATATTTTTCAGCCACTTTGGAACATGTTCCCAAGATATCCTGGATATGTCAAATTTAAATTAAAATTTAGAACAGATAATTGGCCAAACTCTAGATGAACAACCTATTAACCCTGGATATTTGTATATAGCTTTCCATTTATATAGCAATAAGGACACTAAAGAAAATCCAATTGTCTTCAAAAAAATTATTAGAATGATTGATGGTAAGAGAAGGGGATGGAAAGAGAGTTGGCCTAATAGAGTACACACACAAATCTGCAATCACAAACAAAACAAATAAAGCTAGATGCATATTGTCATGCCTGCATATGCTATGTCCTAATTCATAAGAATTTACTATCTGCTTGTATATGCTGCAGTTTTGTCTGCAACAACTCATGACCTAGTTTGATGTAAAAATAAAATTAAAAAAATCACCTCCCCAATCCTATAAAGCTTGATTGATAAATTCAAATACTGCCCATTCCCCACCCCTCTAACCCAACCCACCATCGCCCCACCCACCGTTCCTTGGGCTTTTAAACTGGAGGCGTTTTAATTTTTTATAAAACTTGGGGCATTTTTTTTTCCCCTTTTTTTTGGCTTAACCGGAATTAGTTCGTTTGTCAAAATGGACTGTAAAGCTCAGTAACAATGTGCATACAAGGAAGAGGAATGAAAATCATGTTAATGCACTCCTGGCAAATTTTATTTAACCGCATACTCAAACTAATTGATCCAATTAATAATTCTTTGCTTTCATGGTAGAGGGGGGGGACTGATGATCCTAATTTGACATGAATAGCCTGTTTTTAATGTTCTCGTCCAAACCCAACACATCACCTTAAAACGTGCCTAGCATATTTATTTGTAATAAAAACAAATCAAAAAATGTTGAACTATTGAGTCTAACCAATCCAACCCATATCATATTACACTATGCTATTTCACCAAAAAGCAATAGATGATCTATCGGAAGTGTTATTTTTGTTTTAGGCATCCATAAAAGGTGTATTTTTACATTTTTCGCATAAAAGACAAATAAGAAAAAGGTCAAGAACTTATCAGATCATCTTTGTTCTTATAAATGTTGGGAATTACACCCACATGAGTACGCACAATCATACGCAAAAAAGAAACAATCAAGAATAAGCACAAAAACCCAACACAGGAGTTTACGTGGTTCAACAAATTGTGCCTACATCCACAAGGTTCACACTTTCACTATTCTTGCAAGAATTGAGTTACAATGTTTAATCGCATGACGGCTAGGGCTCATAGAGAAGACCCCTTATATAGAGATTGCTTAAAATAAGAAATTAAGGCTAAAATGTGTAACCTGTCCACTGCTTTCTATCAGGACGGATTTAACCACCTTTTGGATGCACTTTTGACAGACCTAGAAAACTTCTCACTGCCCGATTTTGTCCAAACGGCCTGAGGCCCCGTACGGATAGTTTTGTCCAGAGCCACAACCCTTCACCATTGCCTTCTTCTGTCTTGGATGGCACGAGGCCCCATCCGGACAGTTTCCCCTATGGGGGTTTTTCTTTCATTCTCAACAATCTACCACTTAAAGTAAAAACCACTTCTAGTCTTCTGATACCTCGAACCCGCCGTCTCCTCAAATTGGATAATCAAACATGTGTGAGCCGTTCTCCCATCTTCTAAGCTTGGATACTAACTGAAACTGAACATGGCTTCAACTTCCCCATCGTCACCACTTTCGTTAACATACCTGCAGGATTCTCATTCGTGTGAATTTTCTCCGGATCAAACTACCCCTCTTTCAACTGAAACCGAATAAAGTAAATACTTGATGTAGCTATGTTTGGTCCTTGAATGGAATGCCAAGTTGTTCACCAGATGTATAGCACTCTAACTGTTATTGACATATTCCGCCTCTATGGTAGAGATTGTCACAATATTCTGCTATCAGGATACTCAGTTAACTGCTGCACTGTCTAAATAAACATACCCCGTAATACTTTTCTTGCTATCAATATCACTTGCTAGGTTTGAATGCGCATACCCATGTAATTGAGTTTCTGAGTTGTCATAGCACAATGCATAATCTGTAGTACCTCCAAGATACCTCGTAATCCACTTTATTGCTTCTCAATGCTTCTGACACGAATTGGATTTGAACTTGCTCACTACTCCCATTGCATAGGAAATGTTTGACCCCGTGCATGTCATGGTGTACATCAGCTACCTACGGCCGACAAGTATGGTACCTTTGCCATGTACTTGTGCTCTTTTTCACAGGAAGCTCTCTATTCCTTTGAAAGCCTAAAATGGCTAGCCAAAGGTGTGCTAATGGTTTTAGCACCTTCCATATTGAATCTGTGCAAAACTTTCTCAACATATTTTTCTTGTGATAGATTTAGCTTTTTGTTTACCATGTCCAACCAAGTATCCGCTTTGGAGCACCCAAATCTTTCATTGCAAACTCAGTTGACATCTGTACTTTGATATTAGAAATTTCTTTCATGCTTGACCCTACAAGCATATTATCTACATACAAGAGTATGAGATAAGAAGTAGCATGCTTCTTAAAAAAACAGCAATGGTCAACATGACACCTACCAAAGCCAGCGCTAGCCATAAAATTGTCAATCGTCTTATACCATTGCCTTCGGGCTTGCTTCAACCTATACAAGCTCTTCTTGAGTTTACATACCAGGTTATCCTTACCTTTCCACCGTGTAATCTTGTGGTTGCTGCATGTAAATATCTTCCTTCAGATCACCATGGAGGAGAGCAGTTTTTTACATCCAACTATTCCAATGTGTAAATTTTCATATGCCACAATGCCAAGAATGGATTTGATGGTGGAAATCTTCACAACTTCATGGAAAAATTTCAATGTAATCAATCCCCAATTAATGCTGAAACCCTTTGACTACCAATTGAATCTTATACCGCTTACTGCTATCAACTTCTTTTTTTCAACATGTTTATCGACTGGTTCTGCAGAGCTGACTTACCCTTAGTTTGACAATAGAGACTCCGTCTTATCAGTCATTGCAAGCTCTCACTCATCTCTGGTGTTAACCTGTAAAGCTTTTTCAAAGCACTCTGCCTCATCACTATTTGTTAGCAACAAATAATTCAATGACGATTAATAACCCACTACAACTTTCTTAACTCGGGTAGATCTCCTGTGAGGAGTATGTGTCTCTATTTGTTGAGTTGACTTAATGTTCTCATCTCGAGGTTTCAAAATTCTATCAGATGTCCCTTCAAACTCAACAAAATTTGATACATTTGTAGTTACTTCTTTCAGATCCTATCTATTTTTGTACAAAATAGAATTCTTGAACACAATATCACTGCTCCTAATCGTTTTTCTATTTTCATAGTTACATAGTCTATTGTTGTAGCTATCAATTCTATAGTCAACAAAAGACACTTCCTAGACTGAGGGTCAAGTTTACTTCTTTTACCAAATTCAAACAATTACGCTCCTCTTTGCTCTCTATCCTCAGCTCTTCGATGACAGCACTATTCGTTTATAAACATAGCAAATATAACCAAAAGTACGTAAATGTGTCGATGTTACCTCTTTTCCTGTCCATGTTTCCTCTGATAAACCATTATTCAGAGGTACTGAAAGTCCCCTGTTGATCAGATAAGCTATTGTGTTCATTGCATCTGCCCAGAAATGTTTTGGTCATCCAGCATGCAATCTCATGCCCCTGGGATGTTCCAAAATCATTCTGTTCATGCACTCTTCCACCCCATTCTGCCTTAGAATCATTAGAATAGTCTTAAGTCTTTTGATCCCATTAGCCACACAATAATTTTAAAATTCACTACTTTAGGATTGTCGTTGTCATTTGACTTCAAACACTTTAGCTTTTAAACTTATTTCATTCTCCACTAGGGCTTTCCAAATCTTAAATATGCCAACGACATCAGATTTATTTTTACAAAAATAAACCCATAACTTTCTTGTAGAAACGTCACTAAAAGTGACAGAGTATCAAGAACTAAAGGAAGATACTTGAGATGGCGCCCACACATCGGTATGGACCAATTCCCATTGTTCTGGTTTTGGAGTTCTTGCAACTTTAGTAAATCAGACCTTTTATGTTTCCCAAAGATGCACTCTTTAGAGGAGTCCAAATCAACTTACTGCAGCCTTGATAAATTCCTTTGATACCATCACCTTCATCCCTCTTTTTGCTCATGCGACTGAATTGTCTATGCCAATTACCAGTATCAACTCTAGTTCACGCCACTGGAATGCTACTATACGAACCGGATGACACATACAGCGTGCCTTCCTTCTTGCAATGGGCCAAAAACCGTGACCATCTACTCATCTTCCATGAATCCCTAGTGAACGATGTCACCACACTACTTTTCGACAATTGTCGTGATGGACCCCGTGGCGGACACTAACACTCCTCAAATATATA
>JAOTRH010142690.1:0-45346 GCA_034768845.1 Heliamphora exappendiculata | reverse complement strand
TGTTCCATTGGAAGTCTTACTCATAATTACTCCACAGGTCCCTATTGTAGCCCTATATATATGTGGGTGGGCTGAACCAGTTTAGATTGATTTTAATATCATTATTGATATATTATTTTTTTCTTTGAAGACTTAAAAAATATATCGGGATTCAACCGGTACAAGTTCTCGGAGGATTATAGCACACACTACGTTCAATGATCGCATAAGGGAATACGGTAGAAGATCTGACAGGAGCTTCAACTTGAAATCAAGTCGTAGTTGAAGATTAGATCGACAAAAGGTATTCTTCTAAATTAACTTTGGTTGCACGGGCTTATTTTTTATCATTCGACGCCAAAACTTCTATCTGGAGCCTGGTTCGGCGTTTGCCCATTCAGTTAATTTTTACCGAAAATCATTTTACAAAAATAATGATCTTGGCAGTATTGCCTCCAACCGGTATCACACTTAAGGTTTCCATTTGTTATTTCAATTCTCTTATTTAATCCATTCATATCAAGCATGTCCATATAGGTTTTTTTTAATGATTAACAGTATGTCTGTAACCTTTTGTATTGCGTAGAATAGCACACATGAATTTATTTTTGTACTCACTGGCACACTAGATACATAAAAATGTCTCTGTGATTTTAAAAACCTGACGGCCGCGACCCTTGGTTGTCACAACCATGAGTTATTTTAACCCAAATATTACAGCCACTATTTATTTTCTTTTGGTTGCCACTTTTCTCTTTATTTTTGTCATGGCCGCAACATTTGGTTGCTACGACCGTAAACTTTTTGTGCGACCAGTAACATGAAAATTGTATTTTAAGCCTTTTGTTATTTGTTTTTAATGTTTTGGAAATTTTGTTTCTAGATAAAATGTTATTGTTGGGAATAATGGATGGTAGATCTAGCCTTGATAAAATGGGTTATGGTCTCCATCCTACATATTCCATTAATTTGAGCTTCTGTTGGACCTTGCATGATGAATACCCTTCTGGACCTCAAAAATACCCTAGCCGCAATCTTTGGTTGTCACGGCCGTGACTTTATGCGTCTCCTTTTCTTACAGTAATCCTATATTTGTCACGGCCGCAAGTTTTGTGACTTATTTTGTCACGACCGCAACATTGGTTACTACGGCCGTGAGTTTTCTGTCTATCCAGTAGTTTAAAAAAGTGTTCGAATCTCATCTGTTCTTTCTATACAGTTTGTGTATATCATGTTAAAGATAAAAACTATGTTGAATGACCCCTAGGCCTTTTCTTGTTTTGTTCGACATTTTCATCGCATATTTCTCGCTTTTCTTTGCTCACACGATATGTGTGCCATGCTTAGAAATGGTAACCAAGTTGCATGACCCTTAGGATTATAGTTAAGAATTTTTTTTCTTTATTTGTTTTTGTATAGACTCTCTTTAACTTTCTATTCTGTATATGTTACATTTGAAAGTTTAAAATAAGAACTAACATTGACAAAATAGAAGCCAACCTCACGGTTGGGCGAAAAGGATGCTTAACACCTTCCTTTTTCGTACCTTAGCCATCAAACCCTATTTTTCTCTCTGGTTACGTTTAAAAAGAACCCATGGCCTTTGTTTTTGTTTTTTTGTTTTTTTTCTCAAAAATCTAGTGGTGACTCTATTTTTCTTAAAAACAGACTCGGATATCTTTGATTTTCATGTTTTAAAAGAAAAAGAATATTTTTCTAAAAATAATAGATATTCGACACACCGTTCTCTTGGAAAATGATTACAGTTTTCTTGGCTACTTTGTTGGGGACTGATTTTTCAAAAAAATCATAAGAGGGCTTAACTTGAAATGTCAATGATTCTTGTTGTAAACTTTTTATTGGTATTTGCATTTGCATTGTTCATATTTTGTATTCTTAATTCTCAAACCCCCGCTTTCCTTACTCGATACCTCGGTCAGTTTACTGTCTCGGGAACTATGTCGGGAAAGCCAGGAAGCTTTATGGCCACATGCTCCCATAGATGTGGCAAAAATAGTTATTGTGTATCGTTTGACCATGCGTTGCACCATTCCTGATATTGAGAGGTATATTCTTGACTCTATGCGGAGGGTACACTGAGTGCAGACCTGCTAGCCTTCTTCTGTTGCATATAGCTTCTTATAACCCTTCTTTTAGGATCAATAACTTTTTTTTAGGATTATGTAATTTTCTTTTTATGGATGCTTTTGTTTTTACAGTTAGCACCCCATTTAGGTTTAGCTTTCGTTTACTCGTTTCGTTATCGAACGCGAGTTGTATTGAGTTTAGGCCCGGCTGATGAGTTCTCTAGTTTACATGAGTCCTTTCAGTTCAGAGGCCCAAGAATATACCTTCGTGCTGAGAAGAATCTATACGCACTTGGGCCCGATCTTCAAGTAAAAGACTTTGACATGTAAAGAAGTTGACATTACCGATGGTAGACCCGAAATTAACTATGATAGACATGATGAGGGCAATCAGGCAAGAATCCAAACTCAATGTCAAGCACAGATCCAGGTCTTGCAAACCTAGGTTGTAGATCCCAATGCAGTTCTCCCGAATGACCAGGAAGACAGAGAAGGAGGCAACATCTGAGATGAAAATGTGGGACCCAATAGAGCCCAACCAACAGCTGTGCTACCTATACGGCTGGGAATCCCAAAGATCCTAACCACCAAAGAATCGATCTTGTTTGATAAGGTCGACAAATTGGAGAAGATTTTGAAGAAGGCTTGAGGGGTCGAGGACTATATGTTGGATGTGGAGGGACTTTGTTTGTTCCCCGATACTAAACTCCCCAAGAAATTCAAATGCTGGATATGAAAAAATTTGACAGAATTAGAGACCTGAGGATCTATTTGAGGATGTATGTGGGAACCTTGTCGTCGCTGGGGATCAGTGATTAGTTGAAGGCTTAGCTTTTTCAGTGATCTTTGTCAGGAGCCACCAAAAAGTGGTTTTTTGTCACCGAATGCTTCGAAGATGAGAACCTAGAAGTACATTGCTATTGTGTTTGTCAACTAGTACAGTTATAACATCTAGCTTGACATTACTACTCGAGAACTCGAGACTACCCAGTAGGAGGACAAGGAGTCTTTTGTCGAGTTTCTGACCTGTTAGAGAGCCAAGTCAGCCAAAATGACAATTGGCCCACTGAGAAGAAGCAAGTGAGGATGGTAGTGAAGGATCTACAGCCACAATTCTAAAAGTATTTCATAACGCAGCCCTTGATGACATTTATACAAGTCTTTGATGCTGGAGTACAGATAGATGATGTATTACAGTCTGGGGATATTAAGAAAGGAGAGTCGAGCCAAAGAATTACCAGGAAACCTTATGTCAACAACCCGAATAATGCCATCAACTCTATGAACCGAAGCTATAAAGTGAACATGCTGAACCTGAATCTGAACCAGTCTAATCCATCCACCCAGCTAGCTACCAAAAACCAACCCCGCAACCAAAAGGGAACCTTCACTCAACTCACTATACCGTTGACCTCTATTTTAAGTCCCATAATTGAGAGAGTCCTCCTAAAACCCTTAGAGCCGACCTCGCTGCCAAATCCTTTGCCACCCAGACACAATCTAACCTAGTACTGTGTCTTTCACTAGGGGCACGGTCATTTAACCAACAACTGCATGAGATTTCGGCGTTAGATTCGGGATTTAATATATAACAAGGTGATTCTCTCATCTACTGTCATTCAAAAGCCGAACGTGACCACCAATTCTTTGCCAATTCATGCAGCCCAGCAAAATGTGAATGTCATTGGAAAAGGGACAGAATATCTTGATCCTACGAAATTCATAGTCTCTGTGACAGAATCGAAGCCCGTTGTAGCTTTATCGTCCAGCCAAGACATATTGTTGATCAATGATCTTATCGAGAAATTAATAGATGATGATTTTGATGCCTTCTCGATCTTTTTCATTCACGATGAAGAAGGTCTTTCCCCTTTCGAGAGCCATGATGAAGAAGATGAAGAAGTTAAACGTTTGTGGGAGGACTTGGCACGCCTTGAGGCATTAGATGATTTGGAGGAAGCCGGGATAAACATCAAATGGCATATTCTGGTCGGTCCCAGCAATGATGCAGCATGGCATGGAGGGGCTGCCTGGTATGGAGAAGCCGAGCCAAGTGTTAGAGTAAAAGAGACAAAGAAAAAAGTATCAGAAATAGTAGAGTCATCAGAGGGAAAGAAGGTTGACAGCAAGAGAGAACAGGAAGAGAAAACACGAACCAGTAAGAAAATCGAGAGAATGAAGAGCAGAAAGGAAATGAAAAGGATTGACCCCGAGTGAATCTTTTGGAAACAGCGAGTTCTATGTTTGATCCCTCAGTATATATTGTTCCTCTTCATGAGCCATAGCTAAGAACTCTTCTACCTGAGGGGCCAGCTTTATGCTATCTCGAAGTAGAAAAAATCTTGTACCAAGAAGAAAACGATTTGTGGGAATCGAAAAAAATGGAGCAGGAATTCAAAGATATAGAGTATAACGAAGGAGAGAATGTGCCAGAATGGCATCCGATTGTGGAGGAACCGTATGACCATGAGGGCTCGTGAGAAGTTTGGGTCCCTCCCCCACCGTATGATTACGAAGACCCGTTTCATGGGGTATCGCTGCCACAACACATCGAGTTGGAGACCAATATCAATGAAGAATTCCATTGGTTTGCATAAAACGTAATGGGAATCAAAGAAGATCTCTAAGGAGTTGGAGGGGTTAGTGATGAAGACAATCAAGAAAAGATAAGCATAGATGATTTCTAGACCTTTCAAGGAGAAGGGTACCCAATAGCTAAAGTCCGAGAAGTAATCAACCAGTTTGAAGGCATATGGAAGCCCGAAGAGAAAATGAACCATCTTACGAGAAACAGGAGGCATTTTAAGCCTGCACAACTAGAAAAGGGGCAACCGAGTAGGGGCTAAGAAGAATCAAGAAAACAAAGGGAGAAATAAAATAGTGAAGAGGAAGACATAGTTTTAATGCAACTCAGAAAGACGTAAGCAAATGTGAGAATTTGGGGACTACTCGTGGCTTCCCATAAACACCGACAAGCAGTTTTGAAAGCTCTCAACAGTATAGACATTCCAAATGACATGTCTCCTGACTAGTTGATTGGAATGCTGATGCCCGATATGCAGCCCAATGTTATCGCCTTCAGTGATAAGGACTTCCTGACAGATGGACTGTCTCACGACAAGCCGCTGCATTTGACTGTCAAGTGTCTGGGGAAATGGGTGCCGGTCGTTTTGGTCAACAACGGTTTCGCTCTCAACGTATGCCCACTATGAATTATTTTTTCTTGGGATTAAAGATTCAGGATTTCAAGCCGAGTGCACAAGGAGTGCGAGCGTATGACAACACACAGAGAGACGTTCTAGGGCTGGTGACTTTCGCCGTAATAGTGGGGCCGCTAGAAAGCGAGGTAGAGACCCTGCACCAAAAAGTGAACCTAATCAAGGAATGATTAACTGTCATCATTCCAGGTGAAACTGGCTAATCAACCCTGCATAGTGACATGAACCCGCTCCTCGAGATCCAATATGGGGAAGAAGATCTTCTAAATGGGTTCAATTGTGACGAGACTAAGGCTGTGTAAGTTCTGATGAATGAGGAGGAGAACTATGTGAACTCGAAAGTCGTGGCCATGATGAAAGGGATGTTCAATTTTCCAGGAATGGGGCTGAGCAAACACCTGCAAGAAATTTCACAACTGATCCCCATCTACCACAATTGTCACAGATGCGGGCTTGGATATAAGCCAGAGATGGAAGGATAAAAAATGGGAGAGTACGAGCCGACATTGAATGTGCGCTTTATCAGAGAGGGAGATGACTTCCCTCACTATGGGTTTCCTCGAGCCTTGGATCTAGGAGATGACTAAACAGAAGCTGCCAGGGTTTGAGATATTTTTCAGCGGTTAGCTATCTGATAAGAGGAAACAAAAAATGATAGATGGGCATCGCTGAAAAGGAATCAACAGACTGGGTAGTTCATTGCGAAGAAGGAGATCTGGGTTCTTTCTTTGATGAAGAGATGGCCCGAGTGTATATAGGCAACGAGGAAGATAAAAACATGCTGATGATGGATGCTGATGCGTCTACAGATTACACCACGCATATCATGGATGCTGCTGAGAAGAAAAAGGGTCAATCTTTTGAGTTTTTCATATGCATAATATAACAAGTGGGTTGAAATTCGAGTTTGTTGAGTTTATTTTTATTGAGCTTATGAACGGTGTCTGTAACAGCGAGCCTGTTGGGAATGATCTATTGGCATCCCGAGCCCCTTTTACTTTGAGTCCCAAGTTGTAACTCTCTTTGAAGTTAATGAAATGAAATCATATTTTGCTTACTTCGTTGTGTCTCAAATATTTTGTGTTGATTCTAAAATTTTTGATGAATTCAATGAGGATATCCTCTGTGAATTAAAACTTTTAATGGAAGAAACAGTTTTAATAAATCTCAATAATAAAGAAAATCCACAGATAGTTCAGGTTGGTTCTACGCTCTCTTCGAAGGAACGTTAGCAATTAACCTTTTTTATTAAAAGAATTTAAAGATATTTTTGCATGGTCCTACGAATATATGCCCAAAATAGATCCCAACATTGTACAACACCAAATCCCTCTTTATCCCGATGCTAAACCCGTCAAACAGAAGCTTAAAAGAATTAGACCGGAATAGGCTCTCAAGATCAATGAGGAGGTCACCAAATAGATAGACGCCAGATTTCTCATGGTCACGGAGTACCCGAAGTGGGTTGCCAAGATCGTTCCAGTACCAAAGAAAGATGAAAAAATTCGAGTGTGTGTCGACTTCATGGATCTCAACAGGGCTAGTCTTAAGGATGACTTCCCTCTCCCCCACATAGATGTGTTGGTAGACAACACCGCAAGGAATGCACTCCTATCTTTTGAGGATGAATTTTTAGGGTACAACAAGATTTTGATGGCACTAGAAGATCGAGAAAAGACGACCTTCATGATACCTTGGGGTAGCTATTGCAATAGGGTCATGCCATTCAGCCTGAAGAACGCAGGAATAACCTACCAATGGGCTGCAACCACGCTACTGCACAACATGATACACAAGGAAGTAGAGGTATACGTGGACGACATGATCGTGAAATCCAAGACCAAAGAAGGGCACGTCATCGCTCTAAGGAAATTCTTCGAATGAATAAAGAAGTACAGGATGCGTTTGAACACACAGAAATGTGCTTTTGGAGTGACAATAGGGAAAATGCTTGCATTTATGATCACACAACGAGATATAAAAGTGGATTCATCAAAGATGAAAACTATCCTCAAAATGCTTGCCTCGAGAACTGAGAAGGATGTAAAGAGCTTCTTGAGAAAAACTCAGTTCATCAATCGGTTCATCACCAAGTTGACCACTACCTACGAACTTCTATTCCAACTTTTGAAGAAGGGAACCAAATTTCAATGGGATCAACAGTGTCAAGATGCTTTCGATACCATACGACAGTACCTGTAAAACCCTCCATTTCTGTCACCACCTGAACCCGCTAATCCTTTGATGTTGTCTGTATGTGACTGATTTAGCAATGGAATATATGCTCACTCAAGAAGATGAAGCTAAGGTGGAAAAAAGCTGTCTACTACTTAAGTAAGAAAATGACAGAATGTGAACGTCGGTATACGCCTGTGGAGAAGACTTGATGGGTGCTAGTTTGGGCATCTAGGAAGCTACGCTATTATATGCTGACATACCGAGTTGTTCAGATCTCAAGGATGGACCCCCTGAAGTACCTCTTTGAGAAGCCATCATTAACAGGAAAGTTGGTTCGTTGGTTACTAATGTTAGCTAAGTTTGACTTATAGTACGTTACAAGGAAATCCACGAAGGGAATAGCCGTTGCGGAATTCTTAGCCGACCATCCTATTGAAGAAGAAGAAGAAGAAGAACCTGAGTTTGAATTTCCTGATGAACAAGTGTTGAAAATCGAGAAGGATTTGTGGACCCTGTATTTTGATGGAGCTTCAAACTAGTATGGATATGGGATATGGATACTTCTCACATCCCGTTGGCTTATAAGTTGAGTTTTGAGGTTACTAACAATCAGACCGAGAACGAAATTTGCCTAGCCGGATTGGAAGCAGCCTTAGAACTAGGGGTAAGAAAGTTGAAAGTTATAGAGGGCTCAGTTTTGGTCATGTCCTAAGCAAAATAAGAATGGAAAGTCAAAGAAGAAAGGTTGATCTAGTATCATCGAGAGCTTGAAATAATGACTCTTCGCTTCGAAAGTGTGGTATTCACCCACGTCCCGAGATTACAGAATAAGTTCGCTGATGCCCTAGCTACTCTTCCATCAATGATAGACATACCGCTTGGAGTAATGATGAGACCCTTAAAGATTCAGCAAAGAGGTACACCTACAATTAGTAATGTCGTCGCTGCCCAAGAAGTCAATGATGGACTACCCTGGTACCACGAGATTTGAAACTTCATTGAGAAATGTGAGTATCCTAGTCGTGCCAGCAAAAAGGATCAAAGAACTATCAGGAAACTCGCTGCGCAGTTTCTGTTCTATGGAGGAAGACTGTACAAGAGGGGATATCTAGAAATTAATAAACTTTGCGTTAACACAGAAGAAGGACACAAATTGATGAGAGAGGTTTACATAGGAGTATGTGGGCCTCACATGAATGAAATTATGTTAGCCAAGAAGATTCTGCGCCAATGACACTTTTAGATGACAATGGAGACAGGCTGTCACCTGTTCGTTCGAAGATGTTGGAAATGCCAAGTCCATACAAACCTAATGCATGTGCCACCATCTCAACTCTATAATATAGCATCACCTTGGTCATTCTCAGTTTGGGGAATTGGCGTGATAGGAAAGGTCACACCCATGATTTCAAATGGACATAAGTTTATTCTCATAGCAATTGACTACTTCACGAAGTGAGACAAAATTGCCTCCTACTTTGTTCTAAAAGCCTCTCAAGTAGCCAAGTTCATCAAGGAGAATTCTATATGTGTTAGGGTTGTATACTGAATATCATGAATTTTATTGGTTTTAGTATTTAATTTTTAATAAAATTATTTTTATATTTTATGAAAATCTTAATGAGCAATGTATGTAATATCATTTCTTTAAATGTTATTCATGGATGCCATTTATTTTGTATAGTATTTAATCTAGTGTGTGTAGTACATTTCGCACATAGAAAATCAGATTACAGGCTATTATAGAATATAAGTTTTTGTTCACAGTTTAGATGGAATTGGACAAACCATCGGTACGACTGTAGTACGGAGTTTTAGTAGGTCTGTTTTGATTACGGAGAACACATATTAGGATCGTCTATTGTTCCAACTCGTTGTGTTAGTACATTTTGTGTGTATTGAACATGACCACATTGGGGTAATTAATTTTATACTAACTATATAAATTAATTTACATCTCAAGGTTATTATGTGTGCTTATACTCTTAATCTTAAAATAATTATTATTTGCGTATATTTAATATTCGTTGTTTTGATTCATTAGCGGGTGCGATCTTTTATGGGCCAATAGTCTCGGTGAGTTGGATAGTAGTATTAATTATATGGTGAATATTAATTATTGACGAAATTCACGTCCCGATTGCTTGGGATTGACGAAACCTCTTAAGAAAACTTATAAGTTTTGACTAGATCAAACCTTACAGGTGAATTTAATTATCTGGCCGGCAAATAAATTAAGCGAAATGGCTTAAGGAATTTTAAGAAGCCAATTAAATTAAATTATCCGTAATTAAATTTAATTGACGGGTATCAAAAATTTTAACGTGGGGAGATGAGTTAAACATTTAATAATAGAAGCTCAATGTAATTGGTCCTGAGATTATGGCTAGAAATGCAGTTACAGTTCTTTAGTAGTACGAACTATAATTTAGTATTTTACGAAAATTGCAAAAACTACTGTAAGATTTCTATAATTGTAGAAAGCGCTGAGAGATTCGTATATTTGCAGAAATCGCTGGAAAGGTATCTAGGTTGCACTAGAAGTATATGTCATAATTACTCCACAGGTCCCTACTAGAGCCTATAAATATGTTGATAGGCTGAACCAAATTAAGTTGTTGTCTTTTAAGACTAAAATTGATCAGTTTCTGCTAGTACAAGTTATCGAAAGATCGTAGCTCACACTACGTTCGGGACTCACATCGAAAATACAGTAAAATGTCTATTCGGAGTTTCAACTTGAAGAATCAAAAGTTCGTAGTTGAAGAAACGATCGAAAGGTATTCATCTAAACTAACTGTGGTGGCGCGGGATTTATTTTGATCATTCGACATCAAATTTTTTTTATCTGGAGCATGTTTCGTTGATTGCTCGTCCAGTTTTTATTTTTTTTAAAATTGTATTCAAATCAATGATCTTGATAGTTTGCCTCCAACAATATGTCGATACGGGATTTCGCGTGGGATAATTTTCGACAATGGTTCTCACTTCCAAGGAGAAGTTTTAGATCTTTTGGAGGAGTATCAAATTGTCAATTACAATCTTCTCCGTATAGACCGCAAACCAATGGAGCCGTGGAAGCTGCTAATAAAAATGTGAAGAAGATTCTACAAAAGACGATTGGGAGAAGTAAAGATTGGCCAAAGAAGTTGTCATTTGCACTTTGAGGATACCAAACGTTAATTATGACTATTACCAGAGCAACACCTTATGCACTGGTATATGGGATGAAAGTAGTTCTACCCATAGAGTTGGACATTCCATCTTTGAGAACAATGGCTAAAAGTAGTATCCCCGAGTTCGAATGGCAGATAGACAGATTTGAAGAATTACGCCTGTTTAATGAAAGAAGACTAAGGACGTTGTTTCACATCCAAGGGTATCAGAGAAGAATAGCCCGTGCATTTAACAAAAAGGTTAAGTCTCGAAACTTGAAAGAAGGTGATCTGGTCCTCAAAGAGATCATAGCTTTGATCTTCAATCCAATGGGCAAGTTCAAACCTAATTGGGCCGAACCTTATCTAATCAAAACCCTAATGTCAAGAGGAGCTGCTATTCTTATGGATCGAGACAGAAATGTCTTCTCTACATTGATCAAGTCAGACCAGCTCAAAAAGTTCTACCCCTGATTAAAAATCCACAAAAGGAGAGTGTCAATAATCGAGTGTAACCCGAACCTCGAACTACGTTGTGGCCTGATTCATTTCTTTGGAATACGTAGATAGCTTCTGTCAAAAGTTTAACCCAAACCTTTGTATGAAGTTCTCCTTTTGCAACCATGTTTTGGGTAGTGTATAAATGTAAAAGTTTATTTTAACTTTTTTTTAATTAATTGAGTATATGGCAAGAATGAAAATTTAAAGAACAACTTTAGAAATCACCATGAACAAATTTGAAAGAACTTTCATTAAAAAATTTAACTAACTCAGTTTTAATTCCAAAATAAGAGAGACTCGCAAGTCCTCATCCTAAGAAGCTAAAAAGAAACAAACAAAATATCGAGGTACAGTGAAGTAAAGTTAAGTTCTTTTTCTCTTTGCATCTCCTCCCTGTTTTGCACTCCGCTCTATCTCTATTCCTAACCAAGCCTTGTAATCCTCAGAAAGCCCATTGTCAAACTCTCTACTGATCGCCATCATTAGTCGAGAAGACTAAGTCCACTGGTATTGACCTAAGAAAGGTGCCCAATGGGAAGAACTGTAGAGATGGCTCACAACAGCATTAGGCCTGGTCTAAGTACCCCCAAACTGACGAAGGATGCGGTACGAAAGATAGAAGGTGGCTTACGTCAAACCAACCAACAGAACTCTCGAGTGACCCACGGTGGTAGTAATCATGCGAAAAATCTTTAACCAAGGGCATAGTGAGGAAAAGTCCTCCCCAGTCAAAGAAATCAGATAATCCCTCCAAGCTGTCTTAATAGAGTAGAGGTAATAAACTTGACGGTAAATAAAGGACTTCACACTGTAGCTGTCAGATACAGGCTTCTCTAGCAAATTCACTTTCTCCATTAGCCAAACCTGAGAAAATTAAAAAAAAAACAGGAGAGCTGAGTGGAAAAATTAGGAAAAAAATAAAAAAAAAAGAAGAGCTGAGCAAAAATACAGAGAGAGAAACATAAAACTGAGAGCTAAGTATGAAAGCCGAAGAAAAATAGGAAAAAAAGAGTTGAGTAACCACTTGTAGCAAAAGAGCACTACCAACAAAGTAAGGGACACCCTTAGTGCGAATTGTATCAAGACCAAGAAGTGTCTCAGCAAAGACAAGCGGAACAAGGTCTCGGCCCTCGTGCATCTGATAGGTCACATCTACCAAAGAAGAACTAGCTCGTCCGTCAGAAGGTCCCAAGAGGAAACATGCCAGTACACAAATGCAAAGGGCGTAGCGATGCTGGACCTGAAATGAGAAGTCACCGAGAGAACCCCAAGGCCCAAAGCGATCTATGATCCGTGCCACGTCAAGGAATCCATCACGGGTGATGAGTGAAGCCTCACGTTTGGAGTAGGAACTATGACCTCGTCTTGGGACGAGATCTCAAGAATGGCAGAAAAGTCCTCTACCGTCGCACACAACTCCTCCTACCCAAAGTGGAACACATGTACGTCAAGGTCCCACAGTTGGGCTGCCCCTTGTAAAAGATGCCAATCGATCCTCATGGTTCTTAGGGAGAACAGTGCATATAAACCAAAGTTGAGAAAGTTATTGCGCTAGACCAAGGAAAAGTCACCCATCCAAGCGAAAAGAGAGTTGTTGTAGGAATCGGCCATGGAGAAGACAAAGGGAATACAGAATATTCAGAACAATGGGGTCTGGACCAGGGGGCCCTTTTATAGAGCCAAAATGAAAGGAAATTTAGAATCTGCTTTGAGTTTCGCGCCAAAAAGCTTTTTCACGGCCACCACCTTTTTCTCACAGTCGTTACCTTCAAAAGTCACGGCCGCCACTCAACCTCACGGCCATGAACTCCCAAACTCTAGGCCGCGAAATTTTCTTCAAGGAAGTTCTGTCCGCCATTTTTAAAACTCATAGCCGCGAGATTATTTCTCACGATCGCAACCTTTTTTGTGCAGAATTTTTGACAGCATGTCCAATATTTGTTAACATGTCCCAAATCATCGCCTTGAATCTATAAATAACTCGCAACATGAAAGTGAACTTACAAGACCAATTCTCAACTCACAAGTCATATATCATGCATAATAATGATATCCAAGTAAACAAATTATTTTTTTATAAGGAAAGGAACAACAAGCATCTATGATAAGTAAAAGGTAAACCAAAAAGGTACGAATGCCTCATCCATCATAAGTAATGTGCATGTGCAGTATAGCAAGGTATGTATCAACAGGCACGCAGGCCAAAGTAAACCAAAGGCATGAAGGCCCCATTTGTCAAAAGTAATGTCTATAAACAGTGAATTAGAGTGTGTGGGAATGTATCAGAATGTGCATAAGCGGGCACGCAGGCCTCCATGTACATCAAAATAAGAAAAGGAAAGAATTAGTAATGAAGCAGCAATAAGATGGTCACTCTCGCTAGGTCCTCTTCCTCCAGACCACATAGCTTCCCTCGGACAACTCCCCGGATGTCAACCCGGTCTCCTCTGCCTCCTCTAATCTAGTAATAGTCTTTGCAGCGTTGGAAGTCTGAGCCCTTGATGAATAAGCAACAACGGCAGAAGCAGAAGCAAAAGTTCCTGCATAAGGTACAGTCAGCGCAGTTGGTGGCACATGACCTCCACGAATCCTCGGACCCTTACCCTGGCCACGTTGAAAGAAGAAAGGGACATATCAAAAAACAGTATGTATGAACAGAATGAAAAGTGCAGAAAGGTAAAACAGAGCAGAATGAAGCATGTACCATAGCAGGGCTGCCCTGGGGAGAAGGAGGCTCTATGTCCTAGGCCCGGAAGGCACTGTGCTAGTGGCGGACCAACACCCTTAGGCTGGTGATGAGTCGGAGGCACTACTCGCCCCACTCTTAAGGAAGTTGTCGAGGAAAGTGATCACATTAGTATAAATAGACATGAAAGACTGCGTGAAAAATAATGAAAGGATGGAAGGATGTTGTACCTGCTCTACGCCAAGAGGAAGAAGAAGCTCCTGCCGTCGGCTCTGGAATCAGGATCTAATGGAGGTTCCCATAAATGAATGTGTCCACTGTCCAGGATAACTCAGGAAAGTCAATTCTAGGACCACCAGGAGGAGGACCCCGCACAACAGCACGGGCCCCCATAGTCGACACGAGTCTCTCTCAGACAAAGACCGTATAGTTACGATCCTCGTCCTTGATCAACATAACAACGTTAATACCCATTATGGCATGGATGATCTCGGTTGTACAAAGGGCGTCCGTCTGACGCATCTCGATCGGAGGTGTCCTCAGGATACAAAAGTGGTCATACTCCAAGGACTATCGAACTACACGCTTACCAAGGAACCATTCTCTATAGAATAGCCTCTCAAGCAAGATGTGGGTCCGGGTAACCTCTGACTCCGCATCTAGTCTACACCAGCTCGCTTCTCCACGCCAATCCAGCGATCCCAACGAACCTGAAAAGTAAGGGAACATGTCAGCAAGCAGTATATATGTACAGAAAATGAGAATGAACACAAAGAAATGAAAGAGACATACTCGATCGACAGTAAGGGTATTGAGAAAGTAGCGGTCATCATCTAGGTCCTTTCCATCATGCTGCATGCCCTGATATTGCCTGGCCCATCGGAGTGTCCGGGGGATCACAACAGTGTCATTACAGGAGTTCACCAGCGTGCGCATACCTAAGAATTCATAGAACCAAAGCTTCAAGAGAACATGAAAGCATTAGTACAAGTTGAAAGGGATGTGCAGATATGGAAAAGGAAAGCAAGAGAAGAAAGGCATATTTACCTCTTAGATGCGCTAGTTCCTGCATGTGCTCTGGTCTGAAGTCCTAGTAACGGGACTCATGTAATCATAGAGGGTAGCTGTAACACCCTGGCCCTTCTTGTGGTAATGATATTGTCTATTTTAGTCAAAAGCTTTCATTATTTTGTTCTTTCTAAGGGTCAGCCATCCTTGCATTGCTCCTGCCTAAGCACGCTTAACTGCGGAGTTCTGTTAGGGTCTCTACCACTTAGGAAAATGCCTCATTGCTGTATAAGGGCTCAATATTTTTTCTTTATAATTCAGGAACTCCCTCTCTCTTTCTGATGTGGGATACTAGTATATCACAATCCACCCCCTTAGGACTGCACGTCCTTGTGCAGTAGCCTGCTAGTCCTTTATCATCCCGCCCACTCAGTAGCCCACTCACATGTCACGTGAGACAGCAAGAGCCCACACTCGGAGGTGGGGAGAATCAGCTCGAATACCATTTATAACACCTCGACCCTTCTCATGTCAATGATATTGTCCATTTTGGATAAAAGCCCTCACGATCTTGTTCTTCCCAAGGGGTCGCCCATCATTACATTGCTCCCGTCCAAGCACGCTTAACTACAGAGTTCGGTTAGGGTTTCTGCCACTGAGAAAAATGCCTCGTTGCTGCATAAGGGTCCAAAATTTTTTTTTTATAACCCAGGATATCACAGTAGCCAAGGCGACTCCCCCTAATAGTAGGTGCTAATGTTGTCCACCGCTACCATAGCCGGGAGGTAGTGGAGGTGCACCCTATTCTCTAAGTTCAGGAATAAGGCTATCCCAAACATGTAGAAAAGAAATGCACGAGCCACCCACTTAAAGTGGCGGGCTCAGAGCAGACGAAGTGTCGAAAAGTCTTCCTCAGCCAAGTGTATCGGATGCTCCCCTTGTCGATGGCTAGGGGCACCTAGCCGAGGAAGAAGGTAAATGTGATATCCTGGTATTGTGGCGCTGAGATTTTGGAATTTTTAAAAATTTTTAGAACTAAGAGAATCTAAAGATGTTTAGAAAAATGTTCTAACACCTTGAAAGAAAAATTTTAAAAACTCATTTTTATTAAAAATAGAGTCGCCACTTTATTTTTGAGAAAAACTAAGAAAAAAAATGGCTACTGATCTTTTAAAACGTTTAACCAGAGAAAAAGAGTTCGGGGCCTAAGGTACGAATCGAAAAAGTTGTTAGGTACATCGTTCGTCCAACCGTAAGGTTGGCCTCTACTAATCATTATTAATTTTTTAATAGAATTTTTAAAATACATGCAAATAAAAAAAATTGTGGCAAATAGGGAACATCTTAAATAAAATAATGAAAATACATAACATGGGTATATAGAACGTCAAATAAAACAAGTATCAAAATAAAAATCGTAAATCCTGCGGTATGCAATTTCTAACTAAAGGATACATGTAGCAAACCCACATGTAATATTATTTAAACGATCTAAATTATCATAATTTCAAATAAAAGAACAAGCAAAAATACTAAAAACTGCTAATACTAAACACGCTAAAAATGGATATATTATCAAAAAAAGTATACAAAAAAATAAAGAATAAAAAGATTAGAAAATACTATTAAACTAATAAAGGAAAAGTTTACTATTCACTTTTTACATTTTTTAAAAAAGAGATAAAAAAATACAAAAAAAAAGATAAAATCACACTTAAAGATGAAATCTAACTTAAAAGACTTTTTATGATTTTTAACAAAATAAAAGAGAAGTACAATGTAAGGAAAATAATACTATAGAAAAAAAAATAAAACTTTATAAAAAAAAAAGAAGAAATACTAAGTGGAATATTATAAAGAAATTAAAACTAATAATAAGAGAAAATAAAATATTAGAAAAAAAAATTCTACTACTATTAAAAGAAAGACGAGTAAATTACATTGACCTCCCCTGAAATTTACCAAAATATCAATTACCTCCCATGTAATTTCTGAAATGTCACTAACCTCCCATCTGGTTTAGTTTTTGGATCAAATTAATTCAACCGTCAAATTTTCGTTAAAAATTAACGAAAAAACTGTTTAAAAATAAAAAAATTATTTTCTAATTATTTTTTGTGTTTGAAATATTTTATTATAACAGTTTTGCCATTAAGTTTTAACGAAAATATTGACGGTTGCATTAATTTGATTTAGAAACTAAACCAAAAGGGAGATTAGTAATATTTTAGAAACCATATGAGAGGTGGTTGATATTTTGGTATACCTCAAGGAAGATCGGTGTAATTTACTCAAGAAAGAAAAAGGAAGATAAAAAATAAATGTTAGAACATTAAACTAATACTTAAAAGTAAAAGAATATTAAACTAATATTATAAGAAAAAAAAAGTACATTAAAAAGAAAAGTCTACATTATAAAGAAAAATGATATTACAAGGAAATTAAACTATATTAAAAAAAAGAGAAAAAAAAATATAATATGCTAGCAAAAAAATTAAACTAATACTAAAAAAAGGATAAAAAATTCAAACTAATACTAGAAAAAGGATAAAAGAAATTAATTACGACTATTTAACTTAGATGTAAATGTAGTATTGACAACTACATCCGCATAAATGTAAATGTGTTATTATAACAATTAACAGCATCAATAAGTTGTAATTGTCAAAATATGTTAGCACCAAATTGATGAAATAATTAAAAAAAAAGACAATGTGCTTAGTGTGAATGCGTGAACTAAGAAATTAATTAAGGTAACTAAATTTTATGAAGCAAATATAATAACAAACAAGATTAACTATGTAAACGAAAAAAAAACGCGAGTTGAAATTGAATTTAACCCGATTACTCCAAAAGAGAGGGAATGGAGTTAGAATGATCGAAAATCCAAATAAGGTACTTGGATTGCTAAAGATTCCTCAAGTCGGCGAATGGGGCCAATGATCCATTCCTCGATATCCAAGTTAGGGCGTCAGAGGTTCAGCTCTCGGTACTTTAGCAGGATTTCGGCGTCGGGGATCAGATTGCTCGGCGACTCGACAGAGCTTCTCTAACTAAATCTCTCTACGAAATTCTCTCTTGAAAACTTACGCTGGGGTATGATATTTGTAGAATTCTTCAACCAATGAGATGCTGCCACATTTTGGGACATGTCAGGCCATTTGAAGTTGGCGGTTGCCAGGTCCTGAGTTGGCGGTCGCTAGGTCCTGAGTTGGCGGTCGCTAGGTTTGAAAAGGTTCCACAAGGTTCAATTGGCGGTTGCCACATTGCATGTTGGCGGTCACCAGATTGAAGGTGGCGATCGCCACTTTGGGCTAAGATTTTCAAGAGATTCTATTGGCGGTCGCCTCAAAGAACATGGCAGTCGCCACATTTAGAATGACTTGCATAACAAGTTAATGGTGGTTCAACATAATTTCGTTGACTTGAAGGTTTTGGGTTCAAATACCGAGCTTGGATCATTTTTCGAGGATCGTACTGAGGCACCATTCTAACTGTTTTCATCATCGAATTCTCCTGAGATTAGGTAAGGTCAAATTGGGGTGTCTACAGTTGCCCCTCTTTTATATAACTTGCATAACAACGCATTATACAAGCATACATATGATGCTGGTCGTACTCGAATTTTTATGGAGCTTCTTACGTATCCTTTTGCTAGGGATCAGACCAAAACATAGTTCATGGGGCAAAATGCAATGATGCAAGATAAGAAATATGATGCAAATGCTGGTATGATGTAGGCAGATCCTAAAAATCGAGTCAAGATCTAAAGGAGTACAAATAAACAAGTCAAAGATCGAGTCAAGATCAAAAGACTTGGCTGGGTATAAGATAATTAAAAAGATCAAGTTATGATCCTTGAAAATTATCTTAACCGATAAGGCAATTGATTGGTCGAGTCAAGACTTGACAATTTCGGAATGAGAGCGGGATAAAAATAATTTAAAATCAAGTTACAGCTTAAAATTAAATTTATCAGAAAGAGAGATTATGAATTAATAGGTCGAGTTATGATCTAAAAATTCGGAATGAGACACGGGATAAAAATAAATAAAAGTCAAGTTACGACTTAAAATCAAATTTATCGAAATGGATAAAAATAATTTAAAGCTAAGTTACAACTTTTAACTAGATTTATCATAAACGAGATAAAAATAATTAAGAGTCAAGTTACGACTTTTAACTAAATTTATCGGAAGCGAGATACCATAAATTAATAGGTCGAGTTAAGACCTAAAAATTCGAAACAATGCACGGGATAAAAATAATTAAAAGTCAAGTCATTACTTAAAATTAAATTTATTGAAAGGGATAAAAATAATTAAAAGTCAAGTCAAGACTTAAAATTAAATTTATTGGAAAGAATACCTCAAAAAGATAAGGATTAAATAAAAAATACACAAACTATTTGTGCAAAATAAAACAAAATTATTTTTGAAGAAAAATACGTAAATTTAAAGTTATTTCTAAACACATAAGATTTTCTTGAAATATTTTTTGAAAAAGACTAAAGTTTTTTTTTGAAAATTATTATTGCTAAAAAAAGAAAATAATCGCCTAAAATAAACACACAAATAAAATAAACACACAAAGAAAATTATATAAACACAAACAAAGGAAATAAAATAAACACACACAAATAATGAGATAAGCATAACATATATTAAAAATCCCAAACAGATCCCTTAAAAACCACCATGATGGACAACTTATACGACGTGACTGTTGAAAACCTGACGATCGCAAAGCCCAAATCCTTCTAACATGGCGATTGTCCACTTAAAACCTCCACAATATGGCGGTCGCCATGTGACTTTTCAACAAGCTAGCGGTCGCCATAACTTAAGGTGGCAATCGCCACCTCCAAACGCGCATAAAGCCTTTGAGGTGCGCGGATCTGGTTCAATTGCTCAAAATCCACTCTCTCTCTAGACTCCTTCGCACTCTCAAACCTCTCTCAAAACTTCACCTTGCTTCCTCTTGTTCTTTGCGACCTTTGAGCTTTCCCCTTTACCTTCCGAGTACCCCTTCTTGCTACGCGATGTTCACACTACTATTTGTGATTCTTTTTTTGTTCATAGCGGGTCATGGCCAAGGAGACGACGATCTAGGGGCACGACGGGACCCTTCCGTTGCTGAGAGCTCCTCCATGGGTGCCATTGGGAGACCTAGCTCCCATATTCCTACTGGTGGGGTCTCTGCACCACAGCGCTCCACCTCTCTACGAGCTATTGATATACTTGCGACTGAGGCAAAGCAGTCATTGCTTCGTGCTGCTGAGGAGCAGGACAGGGCGGCACAGGCGACTGCTACAGCACAGATGGCTACAGATCAAGCAGTAGCGAAGCAGGCAGCTGTTGAGGCTGAGATAGTTGACTTTTTGGAACCCTAGGTTGACGAGGTCATCCAGCACCTTTTGATCCTCATACCTACGCTCCAGTACCACATCGTTTGACTCCGAGCGGGATGAGACTCTACGAGCCACCCACGGACTCCATTGCCGTTGACATACTTCTTTGAGAGTCGGACTAGCATATGTCTCGCTAGCGCCCATCGGTAAGTTATCTACCATTACCTGTTCAATTATCAGAGCAAATTTTTATGATATATCAAACGTAGACATATGCTTAGGATCTCTCATATGATGATATGATATTATATGATGATGACTGTGTAATGTTTGGGATTTTGAATTTAGCTTAGGCATTTGTGCAATGGAAATTAAAACAGTAGAAACATTAGGGTTTGAACAAAAAATAAAAGAGACAATTTATTTTAACGAAAATTACAAAGTAAAAGGCTTAAATTTTATTATTATTATTATTATTATTATTAGGAAAAATATAAAAACTAAGTGGTGGGTTTATTTATTTATTTTAATTTTACGGCTGAACATAAAAATCAGAAAGTGGAGAATTTTTATTTTTGTTTTTGGGGCTAGACATAAAAATTGATGGGGGAAAATTTTCAAAAATTCTAGAAGTTTGGAGGAAAATTTTGTTAAAAATTCTAGAATTTAAGGCAAATTTTCAAACTCTAAAAATTTAAGAGGGTATTTTTTAAAAATTTAAAAAAATTAAGATTTTTTTTAGAAAATTAAAAGAAAATGCTAAAATATTTAAGGAAAACGAGGGGTAATTTTCAAGAGTTTAAGGAAATTTTTTTAAAAATCTTAGAAAATAAGAAAAGTTTTTTGAAAATCCTAAAAAATTAAGAAATTTTTTTAGAAAATCTTAGAAAATTAAGGAAAATTTTTAGAACATTTTAGAAAATTAAGAAAAGTTTCTAGAAAATTTTAGAAAATTAACAAAAAAAATTTTTGAAACATGGGGCAAATTTTTAAAAATTCCTAGAAAATTAAAGAAAATTTTAGAAAATTTGAGAAAATTAAGGAAACTTTTTTAGAAAATCTTAGAAAATTAAGAATTTTTTTTAAAAATGAGGCTAATTTTCAAAAATTCCTAGAAAATTAAGAAAAATTTTAAAAAATTTAAGAAAATTAAGGAAACTTTTTTTAAAAAATTCCTAAAAAATTAAGAAAAATTATTTTTAAAATGTGAATTTTTTTTAAAAATTCCTAGAAAATGAAAAATAATTTTAGAAAATCTGAAAAAATTAAGAAAACTTTTTTAAAAAATCCTAGAAAATTAAGATATTTTTTAAAGATTTTAGAAAATTAAAGAAAATTTTTAGAAAATCGAAACAAATTTTCAAAAATTTTTAGAAAGTTAAGAAAATTTTTAAAAAATTCAAGAAAATTGAGAAAACTTTTTTTAGAAAATCCTAATAAATTAAGGCAAAATGTGCAAAACACAGTTTTTTTTTTTTAAGGGAGGAGTGATTAACACAAAATAATAGAGGTTTCCCTAGCGCACCAGGGCCTGGAATTTCTTGTATTTTACTAGGACGTACAAGATTTGTCTGGCGCACTAGGCTTAGGATTCCTAGTTTTTTACTAGAACGTGTAAATTCCAAAGAATGTAACTCACACACGAACCTAGGGTTGGAAAGATTTGCCTGGCGCCCTAGGGCTTAGGGTTCCTAGTCTTCTACTGGGTCGTGTTGGGTTTACCTGGTGGACTAAAGCCTAGGGTGCCTAATTTGTCTAAGCCTTGAAAGATTTGCCTGACTTGCCAGGACTTAGGGTGCCTAGTTTGTCTAGTACTTGAAAGATTTACCTGGCATACCAGGGTTTAGGATGCCTAGTTTGTCTAGGGCTTGAGAGATTTGCCTGACTTACCAGGACTTAAGATGCCTAGTTTGTCTAGGGCTTGAAGGAATCGAATAGTCACCACGCACACACGAACCAAGGATTTTTATTGCTTTCAGATATCTACTGTACTTCACTTGTTTGATCTGCTTTTTATATATTCTATGTTTGTCTTCTTCTTTTTCAGGCTGGTCATTATGTCCGTGGTTTCGGATGTTCTGTCTCTGGAGAGGAGTTAGAGTGGTTTGATGCCCTCCCTGTTCCTAGTCGGGCTTATGTTGATGTCTCCAATTTTGCTCGATTTATACCTTTATTGGGTAGGACGAGCAATGACCGGGTATAACTGACAGCCATGGCCGAGTGGTGGTGGGATACCACCAATACCTTTCATTTCACCACATTCGAGGCCACATTGACGCCTCTCGATTTCTCACTCATTGCTGGCATCCGGGTCAGTGGCGCACCTATCCCATTTGACCCGTTCGTTGCTCGATCCACCGACGCGATGCTGTATTTTCTTGGAGCTATTCCCACACAGATGGACCCGATCGGGTCCAGTATACGTGGTTCTTTAAGCGCTTCAGACACTTCCACTGCACCGAGCCTCACCACTTCAAGTGGGTCGCCCGGGACTTTTCTGATGTATATGTTCGGTACCTCCTTGTTTTCGATCAAGGAGAACGCTGTTCACTTGCATTACCTCGGCGCCATCGCTTGTGGTGATTGGATCACTTCGTTCGACTGTGGAGGGGCTGCTCTCGCCACTCTTTATGGCTTCATGCGGACTCTGATCCACTTCCCCTAAGAGCTCAGCATAGGGGGATACTGGAGAGTCTATGAGGTATGATTTAGTTTCTGCACATTTTTATTTGTTTTATTTATCTGTCATTTATTATCCACCTTGTTGGCATCTTCTCTTTGCAGCCGTGGACTTATGAGTTTCTTGGGCTTCACATCCCAGCGAACTCCTCGACAGACCCTCTAGCCATTCCCCGAGCGGCCCGATGGTCCCGAGGCCTGAAGGGAAAGAAGACTGGGGGAAAGGACATCGACCTGTCCTGGGTGTCTCTAGACCGGATGACCCCTAACCAAGTATCATTATTTTCTATTTACTGTGCTGTACATTACTCTCTACATTATACAATTCGCTGCACTGCACTTCACTGTACTGTACAATTCTTTATTCTTCACACTAATTATTGTATTCAGTTAACTGACCGTTATGCTATACTATATTTATTTCTTAATGATTATTTTGTACTGCACTGGTCACTGTACTCTGCAAGTTCACTGGGATATCTAACGTGGAGCAGAGGATCGGGCCAACGCAGATCTGATGGACAATCGCGATGTTGCTGCGAGGCGTATCTTGCTGGTGGGTCCATTTGGCCGAGAGTATTTTCTTGGGGAGTGAGTGGTTCGCCAGTCGCTCGGCCTCGACCACTTTCGAATTCCAGTGGTCCCTCCATCATGCATGCGCCAGACCGATCATTTGGGCCTGGTAGATCTTCTCTTGGAGCTGGTGGGGACACATGCTGCGGAGCTATTGGTGTCGGATGGGGATTACACTGCCTGGGCCCAGGCACATTTACTGGGTCCATTAGGACCCGGCTTGTGATCGGTAAAAAGCTTGAATCGTTCTCCATAGAGGTAATGTCTCCATAACTTAAGTGTGAACACCACTGCCGCAAGTTCTAGGTCGTGGGTAGGGTTATTCTGCTAATATGGTTTCAATTGTCTTGATTCGTAAGCTACCACCTTTCAATTCTGCGTTAGTACACATCATAGACCATCCTTTGATGCATCACAATACACCGTATACCCAACCTCTCGTTCGGGTATGATAAGGATCAGGGCACTAGTCAATCTTTTCTTGAGCTCTTGGAATGCTGCCTCACACTTATCATTCCACTCAAACTTCACCCCTTTCTTCGTTAATCTGGTCATTGGGCGTGCCAACTTTGAGAAATCCTGGATAAATCTCCGGTAATATCTTGCTAGTCCAAGGAAACTACGAATTTTGAAAACATTCTGTGGTGGCTTCCATTCCAAAATGGCTTCAACCTTGGCGGGGTCCACAGCTATTCCTTCCTTAGACACTACATGTCCCAGAAACTTCACTTCGCGTAACCAGAACTCACACTTGCTTGCCTTAGCAAAAAGTTGTAACTCTCTTAACTTCTGCAGGATAATTCTCAGATGCTGTTCATGCTCCTTTTACGATCAAGAGAATACAAGGATATCGTCTATGAAGACTACTACAAACTGGTCGAGGTAGGGCTGAAAGAGTTTATTCATCAAACTCATGATAACTCCTGGGGCATTGGTTAAAAGCTCTAATAGCTTTTAGAGCCACGTGGGTCCCTTGCCACCTCTTTTAGAGACCGCTCTCGAGGATCTGTCTCTTCCACCCAGAGCCGCTCTAGAGTTGTATCCTTTTCTTTAGACGGCAGAGATGACAGTGACGATTTTGATAGACTCTCAGAGGATGCCAGCTCGGAGGAGGCCGGTACTTCTTCCCGTCGGGTCCGCCCGAGGCGAGAGTGAAAGAGATTGAGAGAGACTTCCTACCCATTTTCAGATACATTTTATACAATTGATTTTTCGTTCCCGCGCGCCCTAGGTTGATGCATTCTGATACACTTATTCTGGTTTATGGGCCTGCGTGCCCCAATTTGACTAGTTATTGGGCCTGGGTGCCCCAGTTTGCATTCTCTTATTTTCTGATGCATTTTTGGGCCTTCGTGTCTTTTCCTTATATGTTCATCTGCTTTATTTACTGCTCAACCTGTCTTGGATGTATGATAAATATGTCAAAATTTACACAAGCCATAAAATTTGCGAATTGATACACACCTGTCATGTTTGAACACGACGATCGCCGTAATATAACATGGCGGTCGCCATATCATTATGGCGGTCGCTTGGTTAAATAGGTGATGTCACTGTATGGTGCCCTTTCAAGTTGGCGGTTGCCCACTCCAAGGTAGCTATCGCCACAATGATTGTACTTTTTGCTGCTTTTTTCGATCTCTAACCTTTCCATGCCATATAAATATAGCCCTAGAGGCCCCATTTTATGTTATTCTTATTCAGATGGCTAGTCTCATTTCTTCATGGATTGAGGTATTCTCCCACATCGAGCGTTTAAATTTTTCCCCTTTCGATATCAACTCCTTATTTCCTCTCATGGCCATAAAGATTGACGGACCTTTATTGGAAGCTGTTGCTCGACTATGGGATCCACAGTCCCATGTCTTTTGATTTAGCCTCGAAGATCTATGCCCCACTGTGAAAGTGTTTGCTGCTATTCTAGACCCGACTCTGCAGAGTTCCATTGTTGTTCCCACTTTCTTCCTTTTGGCTCGACAGCAGGTGATGAAACTCTGTGATCTATCTAGGATGGAAGCTTCTCTACTGACATTAGATGACTGCCTTGACATTCCATGGTTCATTGAGAGGTTCCATTCTATTGGTGACCTCGTCGACCTTAACTTTCTGCTACGGCGTCGTTATGCTCTATGCTTATGTCTTCTTGCTCAGTATCTTCTCATTCCTTCTGACGGGCGAGTTAGTTGTGCACTGGTTGATATCGCGAGTCAGATGTGGAAGGAGAAGGACTTCGTGCCACTTATCTTATCCGAGACATTGCTAGGCCAAGATGTTGTTAATTGTGGTGAGACCACTACTTTTGCTGGCAGCTCCTTGCTTTTTCAGGTAGGTTCAAACCTTTCTTTTTATCAGACTTTTGTCATACTGCAACCTTCTCTCTTATTGGTCTAACTTCTGCTACAGATCTGGCTAATGGAAGAGGTAAATTTTGTACAAAAATTTCCCACTGATAGACATAGTGCTGCAGCTTTCCTTTATCGCCCCTACTATCAGATATGCAATACTGAGGTAGCCTGGCGACAGTACCTTTCTTCTTTGACTGGCCCAAATATTACTTGGCAGTGCCCTTGGTGGCGGATCCCCGTCTTGACTCTGATTACCATGGACCACCTTGGTGTTCTGCTAATTGGTCTGCATCAGACTACTTTCTATTATCCCTGTCAGATCTTGTGGCAGTTTGGTCATGGTCAAGTCATCCCTCACAATATCCGAGGTCATTTGTTTTCATCTGCACTGCGGGCCCCATTTCTAGCATTGTATCAAGATGCCTGGCCGTTTCGTTCACAGATGGAAATGCAGGAGTTGTAGTATCCCGATCTTTCTGCTGAGTATAAGACATGGTTGATGCAGGATAAGGAGAAGAAAGAAAAAGAAGAAGGGAAACAGACAACAAAGAGGAGAAAGATTTGAGGACTTTTGCTTTGTTTTAAAGATTTCATAACTTTCCTCTTTATTTTGTCAATAGAGTTTGGGACTTGCGTCCCCTCTCTTTTATTTTCAAATCTTTGTAACTCCACTTAAAGTAATGAAAATTCTAGCTTTATGTTTAGGTTCAAAATTATCCAAAGTTTTTCAATCCAATTAAATAATTTTATTATCAAAATCCAGAGATAAATTTGCATTGGTTTTACGTAGATTCAAAAATGGTTATAAATAAGGAATGTGGCCAGACTTCTTAAAAAAAGCTGCCTACGTATCCCAAGAAAATGAAATCAGGCCTTGATGTAGTTCGGGTTCGATTTACACTCGAGTATTGATGTTCTCCTTTATGATGCCCTAACTTTTGTCAAGGTCGCCCTTTCGGGTTTTTGGCTTTACGGGGTGTCCTAACTTTTGCCTGAGTTACCTTTTAAGTTTTTGACTAAACGAGCTTTTATTTTCTCTATATTTTTACCTCAAGAATAGTACTTTTTAAGCTGATCGCGATTTACTGGAGTAGAGAATACATTGCCATCCAAATTCATAATGATGATTGCACCACCGATCATAATGGTTTTGATAAAAAATGGTCCGGACCAGTTTAGTTTGAACTTACCCCTCGGGTCAAAGATAAGAGTTCTCATTTCCTTAAGAACTTGCCCTTCTCTGAGATCCCAGGTCTTGATCTTCTTATTGAATGCTTGAGCTATCCTCCTTTGGTATCCTTGTACATGAAACAAAGTCTGCAGTCTTCTTTCATCAAATAAGAGCAAACTTTTCCATTCGGTTCCTCTTCCATTCTGCTTCTGAAATACTGGCCTCGGCTACTACTCTTAGCGAATGGATTTCTACCTCAATAGGAAGCACATCTTCCATCCCGTATACTAAAAAGTATGGTGTAGTTCCTGTTGAAGTTCTGATCGACGTTCGGTATCCCAAAAGTGCAAATGATAGATGTTTCAGCCAATCCTTATGTGAGTTGATTGTCTTTTGTAGGATTTTCTTGATGTTCTTGTTTGCTGCCTCAACTGCTCCATTGGTCTGCGGTCGATATGGTGAGAATTTGTGAGCCACTATTCGGTATTTCTCGAAAAGATCAAAGACCTCTCTTTGAAAATGTGAGCCATTATCCAAGATAACTTCATGGGGGATCCCGTGTCGGCCAATGATGTTTTGTTTGATAAACTTAGCAACATGAGAGGCTTTTAATACTGAGTTGGAGGCGGCTTCTACCAACTTGGTAAAATAGTCAATGGCCACTAAAATGAACTCGTGCTCATTTGACGCCTTCGGTGTTACTCTGCCGATTACATCAATGCCCCATACTGAGAACGGCCATGGTGACGTCAGGTTATATAGTTGAGATGAGGGAATGTGCATAAGGTTTGTATGAATCTGACACTTATGGCACCTCCGCACGAACTGTATACAGTCAGTTTCCATTGTCATCTAAAAATATCCCTGTCGTAGAATTTTCTTGGTTAACATGTTCTCACTCATGTGAGGCCCACAGACTCTTGCGCGTATTGCTTTCATCATCTCTTAGCCCTCTCCAGTGCTAACACACAGCTTATTGACTCCAGAATGCCCTTGTTTGTACAGTTTTCCATCGTAAATGATAAACTGTGCGGATAATCGTTGTATTGCCATTTTGTCCTTTTTTATGGCGAACTTAGGATATTCTCCTTTCTCCACGAAGTTCTGAATATCAAAATTCTATGGATGGTCATTAGTGCTTTTCTTGATCGCAACTGTCGTCTCGTATGCTGGCTTTCTTGTCTATTTAATTATCAAGGGCCCCATTCTGACCTCGGATGGTATGTCAATCATGGATACTAAGGTGGCCAGTGCGTCGGCGAACTTATTCTGCAGTCTTGGCACGTGGGTAAAGATTTCTGATTCGAAACACGGTATTAGCTTCTCTAGCTCTTGATGGTAGAGAATCAATATCACGTCCCTGACCTTCCATTCTCCTCCTGCTTCTGAAATCACCAGTGTTGAATCTTCGATGACTTCCAACTTGCTTGCCCCTAATTCTAAGGCTACCTCCAATCCAGCTAAACATGCTTTATACTCAGCTTGATTGTTGGTAACTTTAAAATTGAGCTTCAAATACAAAGGGACATATGATTCGTCAGGAGTGACAAGAATGACTCCTATTCCATACCCATATTGATTGGATGCGCTATCAAAATATATAGTTTACTTGTCATCTCCGACTTTCATCAGCTATTCATCAGGAAACTGGAACTCTTTCTCTTCACCTCCCTCAACTGGTTGGTCGACCAGGAATTCTGCCATTGCTCTACCCTTGACTGACTTTCGGGTGACATATCTGAGATCAAATTTTGATAACAACAGCAACCATCGAGCCAACCTCCCTGTCAGTGCTAGCGTTTCAAATAGGTACTTCAACGGGTCCATCTGGGAGATGATATTCACTGTAAAAGACAGTATGTAATGCCTTAGTTTTTGAGAAGCCCAAACCAAGGCCCAGTATGTCTTTTCTAGTGGTATGTATCGTATTTTTGACCCCGTTATCTTCTTGCTTAAGTAGTAGATATCCTTTTCAATTCAAGTTTCATCTTCTTACGCCAGCATACATCCCATAGCCGAATCAGTCACTGACAAATAGAGGATCAGTGGTTTATCAGGTTCGGGAGGAGCTAGAACATGTGGATTTTATAGGTATTGTCGCACAGCATCGAAGGCGTCTTGGTATTTTTGATCCCATTCGAACTCAACTTCTTTTTTCAGCAGACAGAAGAGCGGCTCGCATGTAGTTGTCAGTTTTGCGATGAATGGACTGATAAATTGTATCTTTCCCAGAAATCCCCTGACTTCCCGTTCGGTCCTTAGAGGAGGCATTTCCAAGATTGCTTTAATCTTTGAAGGGTTCACTTTGATACCCCATTGAGTGATCATAAATTCGAGTATTTTTCTGATAGTAACTATGAAGGCACACTTTTGTGGGTTGAGCCGCATATTGTACGTTCGAATCCTTTCAAAGAACTTTCGCAGTGCTATGATGTGGCCATCCAGATCCTTGGACTTGGCTATCATATCATCCGCATACACTTTGAGCTCCTTGTGTATCATGTCATGTAGTAAAGTAGTAGCAGCCCTCTGATAGGTTGCCTCTGCATTCTTCAGACCAAACGGTATCACACGATAACAATATGTGCTCCAGGGTGTAGTGAATGTCGTATTTTCTCTTTCCTCAGGGTCCATCAAAATCTGATTGTACCTGAAGAAGCCGTCCATGAATGACAACAAGGCGTGCCCTGCTGTACGATCTACCAAAACATCGATGTGTGGCAGAAAAAAAATCGTCTTTCGGGTTAGCTTGTTGAGATCCCAAAAATCCACGCAGACCTGAATGCGTCCGTCTTTCTTCAGCACTGGAACAATATTAGCCACCGAAATCCAGCATTAATATGTTTGGCAACTTCTTATTTAATCTTCAAAGCCCATTCTGGCCAAATTCGTCTCAACTTTTGTTTAACCAGTTTAACATCAAGGTATAAGGGGATATGGTGTTGGACAATGCCGGAATCAATTTCGGGCATATCCTCGTAAGACCATACAAATACATCCTTGAATTTTTTTAATAAAATTATTAGTTGTTCACGTTCAACTAAGGATAAGAAAGAACCGATTTGTACATTTTATGGATTAGTTTTATTACCCAGATTTATTGACAAAGTTTTTTCAATTATTGGTTGGGCACGCATTTCTTCTTCTCTTTTTATAATAAGTTTTATTTCTTTGGGGATATCCTCATCGAACTTAAAATTATCAGAAAACGTATGGAATAAATCAAACAAAGCAGGATAGCAGAAAATTTTGTTCATTTCATTAAACGAAGACAAAATTACAAACTCAAAAGCATAAACAGGGGGAGATGCACAAATAGACGTGCTCTCAACCACAGACTCCGACTCGAACTTAGACTCAGAACAGACAACATGCACATCACAAGACTCTAAGGTTCAGTTCTTCACTTCCTTTGTAGCCGCATCAACAATGTGCTTGGTGCAGTAGATTGGCGTGTTGAAGCCCATCATGAAACAGTCCGGGTCAGTTACGTGCAGCTGTGCCATTTTTTCATTGAACAGCACTCCTATGTCGATTCCATCAAGCTTGTTTGCCCAATCTTCCTCTTGGATCTTCTTTCCTTCCTCTTCCCCTTTCACTATTTCATTCTCTTCCGTGTCGGATAGTTGATAGCCAAAGAAGATCTCTAGCCCTGGCAACTTCTGGTTGGTTTCTTCGTTGATCCATGGCTCTGGAAAGCCACAATATGGGAAGTCTTCTCATTCTTTAGCAAAATAACCGTTGAGTGTTCCTAAATAGTTGGCCTTCTGTCCCCTTTGAGGCCCTTCCAAATCTTCTCCTGTCGATTTGTATCCAAGATCGAAATGGCGAGAAGCTGGCAATACCTGGACAGGTTTGGGAATTCCTTACTGTTTACGTCCTAGCCCCATGCCCGGGAAGAAGAACATTTATCTCATCATTTTAATTGCTCTCGAGTTGATGTACATCTCTTCTTTATGCAATAGCATTTGCACAGTCTGCGCTTTGTCGAATAAAAAGCCACTTAACGACACGTCCCCTTCGCCATGCTAAACCTCCAAGGGAGTTGAGCCTTCTCCTCCTGGGGGTTGGATGCTATCTTCTCTATGGATAGTCAAAACTGTCCCATTCTTTATCAGTTTCAACTTTTCGTGAAAAGTCGATGGCACTGCCTTGATGTTCGGGTCATGCAGCCATGGCCTGCCTAGCAACAAGTTAAAAGAGGCCGATAAGTCTAGTACGTGAAACTCAACTGATGTCCCTAGAAGCCTTACTGATAATGCGAATGATACCAAGCCCAGCACGTCTCTCCTCGTATTGTCGTAGGCCCGGACTCATTGATTACAAGGTGTCCCATTACCAATGAGAGTCACCGGGACCCACTTTTCCAGGCATTCAACGGTTATGTGCAGGGGTTTGTTATGGTTATTTCCTTCCACTGGCAGATCCTTATTAGAAAAGGAGATGACTTCTGGCTCTACAGCTGGCAAAATGAGTCCAACAAACTGCTCTGGGGTCGCATCTATTAAAACACTGGCTTTGTTCAGGAGCTTCAGCGCAGCTTGTCTATTTTTATGTGAGGCCATCAATAAGCCCCCTATGCTGACATTGGCCAGTGTCTTTTGAAGCTGCTTTAGCATAGCGTTATCCTCTTCTTCTTATTTTTTTCTCTTTCCCTTTCCCACTTGACTGTTATTTTTGTAACTGAGTTGACTTGAAATGTCATCCACTTCTGGTTAGATGTTCCACACCGTTCTCTGGATCCCATAACCCCGATATGATACTTTTAGTCTATCTTACTTCGTTTATGTAGAGAGGGCTTTCAAATACCCACTAATCATCTAACCCCCTGACCCCTGCTTTTCTGCTTCTTTCCTTATGATCCTCAATAGCCCACGTATTATCGACCTCTACCCAGATGTCTTCTCTGATGTACTCCATGTGTTGTTCTCGAGCATCCCAAAAGTTAGTCCACTCAGCCCCATCTGATTTCAGCACGACCCTTACCAGCCAATAGGATTGCATCTCGTCGATATATATCTCCTCCTCAAAAAGTTGTGGAAGAGTAATGCCATCGAGCACGTGGCCAAACCCATAAGGTCGTGCTAGATAATCCAGCGGCCAATCGTCTTCCTCATTGCGTTCCTCCTCTTCTTGTTGGTAAGCTTGGATTACCATTCGATACCATCCACAGGTATTATCATCCCATTTCTCCATCCAATCTCGACCGTTTCTAGCCATAATAAATGAGCATGCTGTCTGATCCTCAGTAGTCCAAACATGAGGGCGTGGTAGATATGCTGAACAAATATACTGACTTGGATCTTCTAACTGTTTCAGAGTTATGCAGTTTAGCCCAGACTGCTTAGCATGGTTTGGTAGGGGGTTAGTTGTAACATTCGACTTTAGAGCGATAGATGGCGAAGGGATCCCTTTGTTATCGATGAGATTTCGAATCTTATGACGCAGCCTCATACACTTATTAGTCAAATGCCCGTGACCTTGGTGGAATGTGTAGTATTGAGAAGCATTAAACCGCAGCGGTAGGAGATTAGGTACGGGCATGGGGTCTAATGGCTTGATAAGCCCTTTATCGACAAGTCGATTCAGGGCTGTGGACAATAAAATGCTGAGGGGAGTGAAGACCCTCCTTGGCCTTTGCTGCTGCTGGACGTTGTTTGACTGCTGGGTATTATTGGATTGTTGAACGGAGGATGAAGGGTTAAGAAGATTCACCTCATTCGGGCGAGACACGAGGTTGGTGGCAGGAGATTGGTTTTGGTTGGCTGCGGGGAACGTCTTCCTTGGTTTTTGGCTTGGCTCAGCTTTTTTGATAACCCAAGATTGTATGGTGTCTTCAATTTGTACCCCCGCATCAAATAGCTATTCAAAGGTAAAAAGTGACTGTGTGATAAGGTAACGCTTCAGTGGGGACTGCAGATTCTTAACCACGATCCTCACCTGTTCTTTCTCAGTGGGCGGGTTTATCATTTTGGCAACTTTGCCCCTCCACCTGGTCAGAAAATCAACAAACGATTCTCGATTCTCCTAGCAGTTCATTTCTAGCTCTCGGGTGGTTACATCTAGCTAGACATTGTAGCTATATTGACTAATAAAAGTCATAGCTATATCTTCCCAAGTTTGATTTTAGCGACCTCCAAAGAGAGGAACCACCTTTGTGGTGCCTCAGAAAGTGATCGGTGGAACAATTGAGTCTTGAGCTGATCATCAATTTCCTTGGGGGACAGAATTTAGACATACATTTTCAGATGAATACGGGGATCTCCGGTGCCGTCGAACTTCTCCATTTTTGGCATTTTAAACTTTTTAAGCAGTTTTGCATATGGGAACAGGCACAAGCCACCTACATCCAGCATGTATTCTTCTACACCTTTGGCCTTTCTCAGTACCTTCTCTATTCATTCAATTTTTTCTGCCAGCGAGGACTCCCTAGACTGGGCAGTGTTCTCTTCTTCTACCACCATCGGGAGGGAAAACTGAGGTGGCACAGCAACTTGTGGTGCATCCTATGCTTGCTTATCATCCCAGAAGTTTTCTCCATTCTCATTTGTATCTTTCGGTTGTCCGTTGGCACCTGGTAGATGGGCCTGAATGTCCCAAATATGCACCTGACATTAGTTTTGAGCTTGGGTCTGCTGCTCCACAGCTCTCTGTATCTCAGTAATAGCTCTCATCAGAGTTGTCAAGTTAACTTCATTCTCTACCATTTTTGATGACTCGGCTGGCTGTTCATATATTCTATAGAGTCTTCCGGACCCTGATCTTGCCCAGACGCGCGTCGACTGTGATCTTCCTGGCTCAATGATCTAGATCCAAAAAAAACTTGGATCCCAAAAGCAAAATAACCAGTGTCAGACATTTTCCCATATGAAATTCTGATGACATATAGCCAACATCCCAGATATTCGAAACAGCAGACCATAGGCAAATAATTACTGAAGCTGAAACAATGCCCCTATCGGGCTCATATTGTCAGCATTACAACAAGATGACCCAAAAACCAAAATGATGGCCAAGAAGGGGATCAACTAATTTCTAGAGGGAATGTTTATCTAAATGAAGAAACGAGCAGCATTTCGGCAAGAAAATCGTTCTAACCCTCAAGAAACCGATTCGAACAAAGATTCTAACGGGCAGCACTTCGGTAGGAAAGCAATACTAGCCCACACAGGTATAACAAAGGTTCGAAGGAAGCGAGTCTAATACAACAATGGGGGAGAAACTAACAACCCAAGAATAACCCGAAAGAGAGAGAGAGAAACTATTCTAAAGGCTTCAAAGCAAAGCACAGGCATGACCTCGAAAAGAAAACTACAGCGTGAAAGCCAAACATGGTGAAAAATAAATCCCGGGTAAAAATTCGAAGGAAAAACTAACATAAGCAAAGGATAACAGAAAACTCGAGCTGAACTCGAAAAAAGAACTAGTTTAAGCCCAAGCAAACAATTCTAACAATACGCAATCAAAACATACAATTAAGAAAACACGTAATCCTAATAGGGTTAGCAGCACCTAATGGGGGGTTCTAAGCTACTACATGCAAAAGGCCAATTTTGGTTAATCGAACAGGAATCATTCTGAATAGAGCCAGGTATATACCTCCCACGTAGAATATGAACAAACAATATGTCTGAGCTCTTTTACTGCACTTATGATAGCGTACAGTCAGTAAGGGTTCCCCGTCTTCCCAATAATTCCTTAAACGGATAAACGTTTAGGGTATCAGGTCGACCAAGCAGGGGGTTAAAGAACAATGCACATGCATGCGAAAATACAAATGAGAAATAGATATTAAGAACCGATTATATTTTTAAGTTTATCCCTCTTATTTTATTTTATAAACCAGTCCCCAGCGGAGTCGCCAGAAAATACAGTGGCACCAGAATTTTGGAATTTTTGAAAATGTTAAAAAATAAGGGAATCCAAAGATGTTTAGAAAAATGTTTTAACATCTTGAAATTCAAAATTTTAAAACTCTTTTTTATTGAAAATAAAGTCGCTACTTAGTTTTTGAGAAAAATTAAGAAAAATAAAAATGGTTACTGATCTTTTAAAACGTTTAACCAGAGAAAAAAAGTTCGAGGATTAAGATACGAATCAGGAAAGGTGTTAGGCACTCCGTTCGCCCAACCGTAAGGTTGGCCTCTACTAATCATCATTGGTTATTTAATAGAATTTCTCAAATGCATACAAATAAAAAAAATTGAGACAAATAGAGAACATCCAAAATTAAATAATAAAAATACATAACATAGGTATATAGAACTCCAAATAAAATAAGTATCAAAATAAAAATTTTAAATTCTACGGCATGCAATTTCTATCTAAAGGATACATGGAGTAAACCTACATGCAATATTATTTAAACAATCTAAACTAGTATGATTTCAAATAAAAGAACAAGCAAAAATACTAAAGATTGCTAACACTAAATACGCTAAAAATAGACGTATTATCAAAAAAAATATACAAAAGACTAAAGAATAAAAATGTTAGAAAATGCTATTAAACTAATAAAGGAAAAGCTAACTATTCACTTTTTACATTTTTTTAAAAAGAGATACAAAAAAAATAAAAAGAAAATAAAAGAATAGAAAAGAAAATCACACTTAAAGATGAAATTTAACTTCAAAGACTTTTTATGATTTTTAACAAAATAAAATTGAAGTACCATATAAGAAAAATAAAACTATTAGAAAAAGGAGCTTTATAAGAAAAAGAAAAAAAATACTAAGTGAAATATTATAAGAAAATTAAAGCAAATAATAAGAGAAAATAAAATACTAGAAAAAAAAATTATACTACTATTAAAAGAAAGAAAAAAGAAGATAGAAAATAAATGTTAGAACATTAAACTAATGTTTAAAAGTAAAGGAACATTAAACTAATATTAAAAGAAAAAAAAATGGTACATTAAAAAGAAAATTCTGTACTATAACGAAAAAAAACATTACAAGAAAAATAAACTATATTAGAAGAAAAAAATAAAAGTAAAAAGAAAATAGAATATACTAGTAAAGAAAATTAAACTAATACTAGAAAAAGAATAAAAGAAATTAATTACGACTATTTAACTTGGATGTGAATGTAGTATTGACAATTATATCCACATAAATATTAGTGTATTATTATAACAATTAACAACATCATTAAGTTGTAATTACCAAAATATGTTAGCACTAAATTGATAAAATAATAAAAAAAATATATGCTTAGTGTAGATGTGTGAACTAAAAAATTAATTAAAGTAGCTAAATTTCATGAAGCAAATCAAATAACAAACAATATTAACTATATAAACGAAAAAAATACGCGAATTGAAATTGAATTTAACCTGATTGCTCCAAAAGAGTGGGAATGGAGTTAGAAGGATCGGGGATCCCAACAAGGTACTTGGATTGGTAAATATTCCTCAAGTCGGGAAATGGTGCCAATAATCCAATCCTTGATATCCAAGTTAGGGTGTCAGAGGTTCGGTTCTCAGTATTTCGGCAGGATTTCGGCGTCGGGGCTCGGATTGCTTAGCGACTCGACAGAGCTTCTCTCACTAAATCTCTCTCTAAAATTTTCTCTTGAAAATGTACGCTGGGGTACGGTATTTATAGAATTCTTCAACCAATGAGATGCTGCCACGTTTTGGAACATGTCAGGCCATTTGAAGTTGGGGGTCGCCATGTTTGAAAAGGTTCCACAAGATTCTATTGGCGGTCGCCACAATGCAAGTTGGCGGTCGCCAAGTTGAAGGTGACGGTTGCCATTTTGGGCTGAGTTTCCCAACAGATTCTATTGGTGGTCGCCTCAAAGAACATGGCAGTCGCCACATTTGAAATGACTTTCATAGCAAGTTATTGGTGGTTCAACTTAATTTCGTTGGTTTGAAAGTTTCGGGTTCAAATACCGAGCTTAGATCATTTATTGAGGATCGTACTGAGATACCATTATAACTCTTTTCATCATCGGATTCCCCTGAGATTAGGCGGGGTCAAATTGGAGTGTCTACAGGTATCGTAGATTGAAAAGGGAGAGGGTGTTCTTGAGTTATAAAGGAAAAATCTTGGACCTTTACATAGCAACACGGCCTTTTCTAGGTGGTAGACACCTTAACTGAACTTAGTTAAGCGTGCTCATGCTGGAATAATGTAAGGATGGATGACTTTTTGAAAAGTGTAAAATCATGAGGGTTTTGCTCAAAGCAGGCAATATCGTTGCCATGAGAAGGGTCGGGTATTACAAGTGGTATGAGAGCTGACTCTCCTCACCTCCGAGTGTAGTCCCCTGCCTTCTCGCGTGACATGTGGGTGGGCTATTGAGTGGGCGGATCGATAAAGAACTAGCAGGCTACCGGTGCTGGAAAGCTACTGCATGGGGACGTGCAGCCTTAAAGGGGGTAGATTGTGATATCCTGGTATCACACATCGGAAAGGGTGCGGGAGTTCTTTCGCTATAAAGAAAAAATCTTGGACCCTTACATAGCAACGAAATATTTTTTCAGGTGGTAGAGACCCTAACAGAACTTAGTTAAGTGTTCTCATGCTGGAGCAATGCAAGGATGGGTGACCTCTTGGGAAGAACAAAATCATGAGGGATTTACCCAAAGCGGACAATATCGTTGCCATGAGAAGGGCCGGGGTGTTACAGTAAGAGCCTCATGGCTCCGGCTGATATCATGATCGAATAGGATCGTGTCACTGCCCACCCGGATCCTAGTGATAAGTGCAAAATTGAGAGAGGTAAGAATGACCTCGATGGGGGGCAGGTCAAAGGTATTGGTGGTGTCCCACCACCTCTCAGTCAAAACTATGAGCAGGACCCGGTCGTTGTTGGTCCCCTCCAGCGTGGTGATGAAATGACCAAATCTCGCCCAATCCATAATCTCCTGGCTACGCTAAAGAAGGGCCGTGTACCACTCCAAAACGTCGGAGGAGCCGTCGAAACCTCAAATGTGAAGCGTCTCCCGAAAGCAAACAAAACAAAACAAAAAAAATAGATAAATAAGTAAACGAGAACAAATAACAAAATCAAAATATGTCGCGAGATTTTAACCAACTTTTCAAACTGGAACATGCGTTTCACGTGACAATAATCAAAACGAAGTTTCAAACTCATCAAACGGACCCTAAAATAACTTCGTGAAAATTCAAACTTCTTCAAAAATTCAAAATTTCAAATTTAACTCTTAGGAAAATACTGATCCAAAATTTGTTTTTTAAAAAAAAGAAGAAAAAAGACGGTGATCCGATTCAACCCATTTCAAATTCAAAATTTCGTTAAAACTAAATCCGTTCCATTTCAAAAGCTCCAATCCAATAATTCGTTTGACGTGGATTCAATAATCAATTCCAATTTCAAATGTTATGCTCCAACTTTAATTCAAAAGGTTCAATTTAAACTCAACTCCGCTCGAAACCTATTTAATACAATTCAAATCGAAACCTAACCTGCCCCAACACTAGACTTAAATATTAGAATCTAACTTTTAAGATTCAGCCGGTCCTATCCACTTTAAATCCAACAAGATCCATTTCAATGCAAATTCAAACTTTCAAAAGTTCAACTCGACTTCAAATTCAAACCCAAACTCTCAATTTTAATTCAACCTAGTTTCCCAATTTGGTTCAAAACTCACCCTAAAACTCAAAACTCAACATGGTTTTTACTATTCCATCTCAAGATTAGTTTTAAAACTGATCCTTATTCAAAACATGTTTTATTCAAAACTCGAAGTGCTCAAGTTTGTTTTAACCAGAGTTTTTATCCGAGATTAATTTTGATCAAATTATTTTCGAAGCAAAGTTCGAACCATTAAATTCCAACGTGTTTTATTTATTTATTTATTTCAAACTCAAAATTTAAATGGGCCCCAATTTCAAAATTTGACCTAATCTCAAAATCCTAAATTCAATTCAACCTAAACCTACCCAAGGTTCAACTCAAATTCAATTCAACCTCAAAACCCATTTTAATTAAACCCGGATCCAAAGTTCAATCCAATTCAAATTCAAATTCAAAATGTGATACCCAAGGTCCAATTCAAATCTAAGATACAATTTAAATGCAATTCATTTCAACCTTTAAACTCAACATTTAAACTTTTTCAAATTCGAATTTCAACCTCACATCAACCTAGTTTTAAATTTGATTTGAACTCGTTTCTATCCCAATTCAAATCTAGTTTTCAAAATTGTTCAAAAACCTGATCTAAACTCAATTCAATCGAAGTATGCTCAAATTCAATTTAACCAATTTCAAAACCAACTCAAGATTCAAGCAACTCAAATTCTAACTTGGTTTCAATCCGATTCAGCCTCAACTCAAGATTCAATCGAATTCAATTGGGATTCAATAAAATTCCAATTCGACATTCAATTCAACTCAAAACTAATAGGTCAATCAAGTTCAAAGATTCAAACTAACCTAGTTCCACGCAATCAAGTTTGACAATGCATTCAATGAACATGTGTTTTTCTCATATCAAAGCAAATGAATAAACGTGAGAGTTTTGAATAAGGTTTTGGCTCACCAGTAAGTTTATGGCCGAGAGATGCACCTCACGATGCCGAAGAAGGACCTCGCTCTCCATAACTAAGTCCGGGAGAGTAAACCATTTCATCCTAGGCCTCAACAATCGGTGATGAAAGGGGATGTATGTGATTGGGTTGAAATGCTCCGGCATGCCCAGTACGCCACCAAGAAAAAAAACCTCCTTGCCTCTGGCATCGTCACCACCTTCACCGCCATCACCCGTGGCAACACCCTCTCCTTGGCCGCCGCCTCCTCCATTGTCGGCACCACCTGCACTGTTGTCGTCGCCCCTTCTTTGGCCACCGACCACTCCTACACCACCTCCACTACCACTGGTGCCACCTTCATCGCCGACGAAGCCAAAACATCCTCCCACTATAACAGAGAAGACCACAGAGAGGAAAGAGTGAATGAACATGGTGGCCGAGAGATGGGAAGGATGAGAGTAAGAAATGAGAGTAAGAGAGTGTGAGTGAGAGAGACAAGAGAGGCAAGAGAGTATGAGTGAGAGAGAAAGCTTCGATTCTGGTTTGAGCGAATGGTTTTTTTTAATAACCCTAGACTTATATTCTGCTATCGATCTCGTTGCCGCAAGATCCGCCCTATTTAAAAATCATTGCCGCAACATTTGAATCCACGCCGCGACTTTTGTATCCTACAGCCGTGACATTTCTCAAGGGTTTCGTACGACCACAAGTTACTAATGTTTAGGCCGCCAATATCCTAGGGCTAATAGTTCAGGCCACCACTTTTAATAGCAATGACCTCTTTGAACATCAACCCTTGAGCATATACAACTCTTGTTTTGGTTTGATTGGCCAAACTCTTCATTTATAGCCACTCTTGAACTTCTAGCTACCCCTTAAAACAATCGATCCGCCTTATGACCTTAAACTAACTCACCAATCTTTCTCATGATCTTAAACTGACTCATCGGTTCTCACATGAATTTAAAATGCCCCTTTATCCCTTCGGTCCTCCTCATGACCCTAAATTGACTCATCGGTCCTCCTCACAACCTTAAACTGACTCATCGGTCCTTGCATAAGCTAAAATTGCTCCTAAAATAAAATGTCCTCCTCATGGCCTTAAACTAATCATTTAGTCCTTACATGACCTAAAAGTTGCCCCTCTACTCCTCGATCCTCCTCATGACATTAAATTGATTTCTCGGTCCTCATCATGACCTTAAATTGACTCACCGATCCTCCTTATAATCTTAAACTAACCCTTCAATTCTTGCATGACCTAAAAATGCCTCTTTAAACCTTTGGTCCTCCTCACGACCTTAAATTCACCCTCCGATCCATTCATGACCTAAAACTAATCTTTGACGATCTTCGGTCCGTGTTGTGACCTTAAACCTTTGTATGTTTGTATTGTACCTATTTGTATCATATTGTATTTGCCACATATCATAATTAACCTGTTTGCATCATATGCATTGCCCCACGAACTATGACCGGTCTAATCTCTTGCAATAGAGGTACGTAGGAAGCTCAATGAAAACTCGGGTTTGACCATACTTTTTTGTGTTTTTTATTTGTGCCTAAGATTGGTGGCTTGTTCAATGAGTTTGTCTATTGAGTTTTGGCATTTACTTGTACTACGAGCTATTGCAAGTTCTTTCAAAGAGGGGCAACTATAGACATTCCAATTTGATCAAACTGAATCTTAGGCACCAGTCTCGAATGCTTTCCAATGATGAAAACATTAGAATTGTGCTCAAGAATACTCTCAATCAAGCAAAGTTAGAAACTCGGTTCAAAACCCAAGAAACCATAAAAAAACCTTCAGGACGCGACTTCTATAATACTCACGGCCGTTACATTTTTCAAAACCCTACAAAAGGCCGTGTCCTTACTCTTATAGCTGCCACCTTTTTGTGATTCTAGAACAGGCCGTGAATTTCTTTTGTTACAGCTGCCACTTTTTTGAAATCCTAAACCTGGCCGCGACTTTTTTAAGTCACGGCTGTCACTATCACTGCCACAAAGGTAGCAGCCTGAACTGTTAGTGTAATTAAAGGTCACGGCCGTGACTTTGACACCTTTTTAGATAGGAGACAGCATTCCAGAGGACATTTGTGCTCCCACCTTGCATATAAATAGGCGCCATTTCTCATAAAAACTAGAGAGAGACATACCTAGATACCAATAGTCTGTCGAATTCGACTCCAATCCGATATTCAAATACTCACGATACTTATTCCCGAGCCTAGTTCGTGGCTTTTCTTGCATCGGTGAGGCCTTGGAGTATGGATTGCTGAGTGATACTCAACCCCCACATCTGAGAGGACATTCGAGATGGTTATCTACCCGAAGTAACCTTAGGATACCGTGACGATTGTTTAAACCCGCACCTTCTCTCTCTTTCGAGGGTGTCACGGTTATGGTTTTCATTCGTTATTTTATTTTCTTATTTAATCCATTCATATTAAGCATGTCCATATAAATATTTTATAATAAACAGTGTGTCTATAACCTTCTGTATTGCATAGAACAACACATCTCAATCCATTTTTGTACTCACTAGCACACTAGAAACATAAAAAAGTCTCTGTGATTTTAAAAACCTGACCGTTGTGACCCTTGGTTGTCACAATCGTGAGTTATTTTAACCCAAATATTAAAGCTGCTACTTATTTGCTTTTGGCCACCACTTTTCTCTTTCTTTTTGTCACGGCCGTAAAATTCGGTTGCTACAGCTGTGAATTTTTTGTGCGACCAATAGCATGAAAATTGCTTTCTTCTATTTTTCGTCTTTAATGTTTTGGACATTATGTTTCTAAATAAAATGTTACTGTTGGGGATAATGGATGGTAGATCTACCGTTAATAAAGTGGGTTATGGTCTCCATCCTACACATCTCATTCATTTGAGCTTCTATTGGAGCTTGCATGATGAATACCCTTCTAGACCTCAAAAATATCCTGGCCGCAATATTTAGTTGTCACAGTCGTGACTTTATGCATCTCCTTTTGCTTCCGGTAACCCTATATGTGTCACGGCCACAAGTTTTGTGACTTATTTTGTCACGAAAGCGTATGAGAAAAGAATATGTGGACTAATGATACTATCAATAAGTTGGTTATCAAGTGATGTGCATGTTCGTAAGATGAGCTACATATCGATGGCAGTTGTGATGTAGTGAATAAAGATTCGAGGCCATTTGAGAAGTCTCATGGAGAAGAGTTTTGTAACTTGGGTCGTTGTTCTCAAGAATAAGAGAGATTATGTAGAATACATGGTGTTTGGTAAGAATGTGAATGTGTGACGTTTGTGGGGCTTGTGATAGATATTGTTGGTGTAATTGATTTTGTCATCTTAGGATGATGTATTTGTATGAGATGATTCCATGAGGGAATGATGTTGGCTGTGTATGATCCAACGTAAGATCCAAAGATGGTAATGTTGTTTTACCCTTACGGTTGAGTAATAGAGTGGCGTCGTTCGGTCCGGAGTCGGTAGGCGAAGTTTGTTTGTTTGTGTTTTATGTAGCCGCCTTTACGTTCAGATAGCTGTGGGCTGATGGCATTCGTGTAGTGACATAAGAGATGGAGTGTTTTGTGATTTCTAGGAGTACTAGAGCTGCGACCTAAAGACTGTGGCGTGAGTTTTGTCTACCCGTTTGATTGTTACTTACCTATAGGAAATCAAGTTGATGTACTGTAACCCTGGGAGGAGATGTTCTAAAATGAGGAGAATATGTATGGTGTTATGCCTTAGTGGTTAACCAGTGAGAATCTTATGGACATGTGCGATGTACCGTTAGGATGTGAAGGCATGAACCATAGTTAATCTGCTTGTGAAGAGACCTAAGTGTAAGAATCTGGGGTGATGAGTGATGTCCTTATTGTGAATGGTCAACCTTCTTTCAAACCAAGTGTGTAATGGTGGCCTGATGAGGTAGTGATGTGGGACGAGAACTTAAGAGCCGATTCATGGTTTTCCTAGTGCGAGAGATGTATTAAGGTTGGTTGACCAGTGTGATTGTTCGTTTTTTATGAAAGTAAAACGTTGTAATCATAAGAGTGCGGATTCATTTGCTCATGGTTCCTTGAAGAGCCCGTTTGAACCCGAATGTATGGGTAATGTTTCTGGAGATGTAGTTTGGTTTGTATAAAATGCTGATAGCTTTAGTGCAAGTCAGGTGAAGTCCTTAAGGGAGTTCCGTGAGTCTAAATATGACATGAGTATAATGCGAATGAGGTCTAAGAGTTGAGAGTTTAGTGTGACGGATGATTTGGATGTTATGGTCGGGGTCGACAGTAACTATGTAGCCATGGGTGATGTAACCTCAAGGTGAGATTTACAGAGTTCTTTAGAAGCCAAATATCGATGGGAGTCTCAGAGGATTTATGTTCGTGTTGTGATCCGTGAGTGTGTACCTTAGGGAATGGATACTGTCGGAATCGGGTGATTGCAGGGCTGAGTTCCTCGTGAGTTTTCTGGTTGGAGTCTGTTTACTCAATCGTGTGAATATAAGTGTGTAGAGTTACGTTCCCTTGGAGATTGGATTGGTAGACAAGGAATGTTTGTCCCTATTGACGAGGAAGTTCATGTCGAGGTGTAGAATCTTTTGTACTACTTAACCGAGAATCGTTAGCAGTGGCGTGTAGCTTGTTCTGGGTTGTGTGAGTATGGTTGCATCTCTAGTTCTTGGTAGGATGGGAACTTAGTTGGAATCTTGCCGTTGGAATATTCACGTGATGGGTTTGATAGGCTCTTGTGAGTTTGGAATTGTGTTAAGTTTAGAAGCTTTGGATTATACTGAGTTCTTAAAATGTGAAGAATGGGTCGACAGTTTGAAGGGAAAATGCGAATGTATATGGTTTTAGTCTGTACAAGTAAGTGATTACTGGTGAAACATTTAACTTATAAGGTGTGTATAATCATAGTGGCACATGGAGTTCGAGTAGCTGTGTTAGTATCAATAGCTGAAGGACTCAAGTAATGCCGTACAAGTAGTGCTATGGTTTTAAGTTTGTGGTAGTTGGTTGGCCGTTTGGGCATGGGCAATTTTCGGGATAACACATGTAACCCTTGTGAACAATGTCCGAGTTTGGCAACATGTGTTTGGGTGGAGAAGTAGTCCTCGGTATGCATTAGAGTACCTCAGTGAGTCAGACCGTAATGCGACGAAGTCGAGAGAATCCTAGCAGTGGTGAGACCTGTGGTGCATAATGCTATGGTTGAGAAGCTTTAGCCTTCGGGAACGTGTATGCGACGTGAGATGGTGATCAATGAAGGGGTGGTTGACTCTAGTTCTGGTGTTAATTCAGGGTAAGAATTGATGTTATAATAAACGATGAACCGTTTTAAATTGGTCATGCCCGATATGAATACAATCTGATGCATTTGGACAATTCTAATATTTGTGAGATGTTGGTGTTCAGAAGATAGCACCCTTGAGTTATATCGTCTCGGAGGAAAGACCAAGATCACAGGATTAGGAAGGATGCTATGTGGACCGAGTGATTAGCGAAGTGTCTTGACAGATATTAAGATTGAAGAAAGGTTTGGAGTGACTTGAGACGAATTTTGAGGACAAAATTTCCTAAGTGGGGGAGATTGTAGCGACCTGATCCCTTTTTATTTTTAGGATTTAATCGAGAACTTATTTTGAGACATTCGGTGGATTTGAGAAAAGTGCTAATTTGGAGGGAGAATTAAAATTTTAATTACATAATGATGGATGATGAGGGCCATGAGTTGTATAGTGTATGAGAATATCGTTGTGAGGTGTTTGGTTTATGCTTGAGCATGGTGTTGACAGCTTCTGTTCAGTTTGTCTCCCAGCGCTGATCGCTCGAGCAGTGGGGGTCCGCTCGAGCAGACTGTCGAGATATATTTGGAGTATTCTCGTATGTTGGAGAAAGGTTGAGAGTGTAT
>JAOTRH010142659.1:0-13705 GCA_034768845.1 Heliamphora exappendiculata | reverse complement strand
TGATTACCCCGCATCAATTTGAGGGGGGATGTCAATCAGATCAGATTAGCTGTATATTTAGCTGTATATTTTAGTTTTCATTTTAGTTTAAATATGATTGCTGTAAATCTGTATATTGCTAATAATCAGCCATGTATTAGCCCCACAATTGTTATATAATAAGAAGAAATCCTCACTTTGAGGTATCGAATAAAATTGACACCTTGCCCTCCACTCCACATTCATATTTCTAATTATGGGAATATCACCGCCAAATATGCAAATATTTTATGATTTCTAACCAGATAACTTCTCGTGTAAAGAGTACAGTTTCTCAAAACAGGTCTGTATGATATGAGAATGTTTGTGAATAGCCAACATTTATATCAATAGCTCTGGCAATCCGAAAGAAGAGCTTCTGAATTAACTGAGGTCTTTAAAGGACAACCTAGTGCATGAAGCTCCCGCATATGCAGGGTCCAAGGAGGGGAACGGACCACGATGGGTCTATAGTACACAGTCTTACCATGCATTCGCAAGAGACAGTTTCCACGCCTCAAACCCGTGATAACTGAGGTCTCTCCAACCTACAAATTGCTGCTATTTCAGTATTATAATATATACTTCTTTGACTACTTCAAAACACATCAATCTTAAGAAGATCGTTGCTTACTCCTCAGTAACATGACCATTGATGTGTTTGATATGAAGAATTGGAAGTAGCATTTTACTACTGGTTTCTTCAGCCCTTTTTCTGTGTTGGGTGTTCTATATGATCGACAGAAGACTCGACTTGTTAGATAATATGGAGGTTTAGTCAACACCATGCCGAATTTCTCTACCATTTTTTTCTTTTTGCATTGGCTTCTTCATGTCGTCTAAAAAAACAAGGAGACCACAAAACCAAGCAAAAGCAGCAAACAAACAAAAATATAAAACCTACCAAATAAAAATTCAGATAACTCATAGGAGCAACCCGGTCCAGGTGACCAGTGAAATCAAAGGACCACACAGAACTTGTAGAAAATCTACTCCATACCAGTGTCCACTTTTACCATTCCCATTGCTGCAGTAAAGGATCCCATCACCGCCCAACTTTGTAATTTAGCAGACTACACATATAGGCCTCAAATCAAATAACAAAAATCATCATCTGGACATTGCTAATTGGCTTCATTCTATCTTCCCAAGATTGAAATTGACGCTTAAACTTGAAGCCACTTCGAAGGAATAGAATTCAATAACTACTGGTTTCTTCAAACGTCCGCGCCTTCAAGGATAAAAACAAATGCTCTACCACCATCACATGGATGTCAAGCTATTTGCTCAAAATAACTTTAAAAGTACCTTACAACATTCCAAAAAGACCCCATACTTATCCTTTGGTGTTTCATATCCCCTTAATATTGTCAAAGGACAGTCATCAATCATTAATCAACTTTCAAAGATAAGTAAACCTTGTTGACAAATGACACTTACGAGATGTAATGCACATGATCAAGTCTGTTCAACAAGGCTCACAAACAAGAGCTGACCTTTTTTGGCTCCTTCCCGGCACAGAAGTATTAAAAAAAAAAAAAGGAATTTCCCAAGATCTAAAACCCCATTCCCTTTTGGGGGCCAAATACCTACGGTAGATCTTTGCCACAAAAATGGCCGCCAAACTATCAAATTATAAGAAAATTATAATCCTCAAGTTTCAAAAGGCAAGATTGTATCAAACTAAGACAACGGCACTTGCTTGATGAATATAACTATCTTTACTCAAGTTAGATGGATAAAATTTTATAACGGGGTCTATTAAAATTAAACCAAGCTAAATTAAACTGAGCATTTTTTTCAATCAATTAGGGTCGATTATATAAATCATTTTACGTCATTATGTTCTGTTAAGGGCCATATCTTTAGCTAATTTCAATAAATTTATATATTTTTTTAATATGACATCCCAGTCAATTTAGGTCTACCCCTCTCCCTAGTGTTTCCATTACCCATGATCTTGTCACTTTTTTTTTACTGCTGCATCAACTGGTCTATGTTATATATGTTCAAGCAACCTTAATCTATCTTCTCTCAACTTATCCTCAATTGGTGCGACTACTACAGTTCCACGAATCATTTCATACCTAAATTTATCTTTTCTAATCTTATTACACATCCACCTTAATATTCACATTTCAGCAACATTCATCTTATTTATGTGATTTTTCTTAACAACTCAACATTATGTCCCATATAGAATCGATGGTCTAATAGTTGTTCTGTAAAATTTTTCTTTTAATCTTACAAGTATATATCGATCACATAAAACGCCAAAAGCACCCATTCACTTAAGCCAATCAATTTGATTATATGGGTTATATCATTTGCAATCTCTCCATCTTTGTTAATAATTGAACCGAGGTAACAAAAATATTCACACTTGAGTATCTCTTGGTTTTGAATCCTTAATTCTTCACTATTAATACTCTTATAACTGTTAAAATTATACTCCATATATGTCTATTAAAACTATATGACAATAAAATGGCATTTGTGTTTTCTTTCTTTCTAAATTAGACATGTGGGATCCAAATATTAATTTCCACAGGTTCCAAATCCAAAGTTTTGTAACCAAGCCAGACCTTAAGACCTTAACACCCATAACTGGACAAACCAGTTCTACACATTTCTTTATTATACTTTCACTATTTACTCCTTAATCCTTAATTATGTAAAGAACATCAAAAATATTCAGAGAGTTACACATGCTCAAGGTTTTTCATGAAATACAATATGAATGACCACAAAACACTACCTAACTGAAAAAAAGTTGCCTATAATGGTAAAATAGTATCCAAGAAACCCAGAAGGTTATGTTCAAGTCTAATCCAATGTACAAGAGTGTCCTATACCTATATTAAGAGGTCAGCAAAAAGCATAGCAGCCATAGTCGCAAATAACAATAAAATCAGAAAGTGCAATTTCATGTGATCCTCAAAGGGGTCCAAAATCACCAATTGTACATGATTGCAATTTCTCTGAATGACCACCCATCTAGTAATTCTGATTCTACTTCAATTCATATGTAATCGGACAGAGCTATTCAATTTGCACAAAGAAATCCAAATAGGGATTAGAATCCTAATGCTTATCATTTAGGGCCTTGAATCTCATGCTATTGTGTTCAAGGATATGGCTTAACAGCAGCTTCACTTATTTTCACTTGATCTGAGATTCTGAATTACTGCCCATCTAAGATAACAATTAAAAAAAAAACTCTTTTTTATTTCAAAGGCAGCCTCCAAGCATACCCGGGTTTCAAACATGGGCAGTACCAGCAATTACAAGTGACGAGAATATCAAACAGACATTCCAAATGCAACAGGAAAAGAAATGAATTGTGTCATTTGGGAAAAAAATAAAATAAATAATTGTGCTATTACTCCAATCATTTATTTGGATAACTAAAGAAGGGCGAAAAGGAAAGAAATGGGGAGATTTAGTTATCTTCTAAAATCAAAGATTTGAATATCTCCAAAAGTAGGGAGATTTGGAGAGAAAAAGAAACCTCTTAAATCCTCATGTTTTATAATGTCAATATTAGGCCTGCAAAACCAAATTGATCATTTACTATTAACTTCGAAACAGAATTAGTTGAGTAAAATTATTAAAATACTATCTTTTTTTCTCTATTATGTTACCAACCAAACAGGATCGGAGAGAAACAACTATCTCTTATGCTTATTCAAACAAGATACAAATAAAGCATGATTCTTTCTCTTCTTTTCTTTTCGCTTATTATGAAGTAATCTTTTCTTTTCTTTTCTCTCGTGGATTCCAAAACTGGTTAGAAATGCAGGAAACACTTATAATCATGCAAGAAATTCAGCAGTGATCCAATTCTTCGCCATCTATGAAGCATGAATACTTCGAAAATGGTGCCGTACACATCTCGGATACGTATCGAATACCAATACTCACCCGATACGCGGAGATACGTATCGAATAGGCCTAAAAAGTATTCAAAAATAAATTTTTATTTTTTCAATTTTGAATACATTTTAGATACGCACGAGATACAGAGAGATACGCATGAGATACGTTTTGGATACGGATAAAATACTTTTTGAATACGTTTTAATTTTTTTTAAAATTATTTTTTTATTTAGTTGATCTTTTGATTTTATTGTTATGATTGTACTATTATCTAGATATTTTTATATTTAATGAAAAAAAATTTATTTATTACTTATTCAGTTTTTCTTGACTTTGATAGTTATTGAATGTTTCAAAATAAAAATAAAATCAATAACTCTTGTTTTTAGTTTAGTTTTATAAATACTATAATACTACCGACTATAAAAAATAACTTTTTTACAAACGTATCATAGCCGTATTTGTATTCGTAGACTACTTTTTTTAATTTTGTCATATCACTGCATCCATATCGTATCGTATCCGTGCTTCATAGTTCGCCATAAAAAATTCTTATGCTAAATTGATATATGCACCCATTAGTAGTAAAGCGAAGCAGGGTAGTTTAATCAATACCGCGAGTCTAAGCAGTCTGCGATGGAATCATCCCCGTCTTCCTCGCATACGCGAAAATCCCACCGGCCTCAATAACCGGCCCAGCATCCCCAATCGGCTTCAGCTTATACTCTTTCCCCGTCGTATGATTAATCAACCTGCTCTCGCCGAGCTCAATCGTCAACACATCGCCAGTCTTACACTCGTCACAAATCCTCACCTCCGACTCCAACGGATACACCTCTCCCGTCGCCACCGAATTCCTGAAGAATATCCTCGCGTACGACTCCGCCACCACGGCAGCCGCGCCCGCAGCCCCCAGCGCCACCGGCGCGTGCTCCCGGGACGATCCGCACCCGAAATTGTCGCCGGCGATAACGATGGTGTACTTGGATTTGAACTCGTCGGGCTCGACGAATCGGATCGGGTAGGAGGAGGGAAGTCCGATTAGGGCGTAGGAGCCGAGCTTCTTGTACTCCTCGGGGTTGGAGGGGACTAGGGTTAGGTACTCGGCGGGGATGATTTGGTCGGTGTCGATGTTGTCGCCGACGACGTAGCAGAGACCATGGAAGGTTGTGGTGGTGGTTGAGGGGGTGGCGGAGATAGCGGCAGTACGGCGGAGGGTTAGCGGCGGTGGTGGTGTTGATGGGACAGGGGAGGAAGACAGGGATTTGAAAGGGTAGGTCTGGGAATTGGTCAACTTGAGGTTGGAGAGAGTGGAGAGAGAGGCATGTTTTGGAGGAGAGAGAAAGCTTGGGTTGGATAAAAATGTACGTGTAGACGATGAGGCCGCCATTGATGAGAACTGAAGAGATCGCACTGTGTTCGCCCACTGGAAATTATACGCAAAGAAATGTCTTCTCTTCTCGAACCAATCATGTGTTCGTGTCAACAAAATATAGTTTTATTTATTTTTATAAAAATAAAAAATATATTTAATACATACCAATTTTAAAAGTGATGGTCCCAAGTTATGATTGAAAATAGTATTTAGAGGTAATAATTAAAAATAGTGATAAAAAATAATTATTAAAAATAATAATTTGAGATAGTAACAATTAGTGTTTGTCAATATCACAAATAATAGTAATAGTTGTTAAAGGTGGCTGCAAAAAATAGTGGCTAGAGCTAATAATCAAAAGTAATAATCAAAAATGATGATTGAAAGTAATAATAAAAAATAGTGAAAGAGAAAAGATAAAATGAGAAAGTATTGACAAAATAAGTATAAAAAAATTATTGTTTTATAAAAATTTAATAAAATTATATTAATTTTAAAAAAATAATTATCAAATATTTTTTGATTTATAGTTTACAAAAGAATTTGAAAACATTAAAAAAAACTATAAACGTAAATATTAGGCAATAGGGCTATGATAGTGTGCGCGGTACAAATTGTTTGGACTTATTCGGCGCAATTAGGACCAGATGAACTAGTCCAATACTGATGACCCCGAACAAAATCTGAGTCGGACTCCTTGTCTTCCGAACTCACTGGACGCCCCTTGTTCCGCCACCGAACACCTACAACCTTCAAAAACACCGTTAGCGCCTGTCGGCCGGTTATGACTGGGAGGCACTCCGACGCTCAAGTTAGATATCTCTCTGAGAGGTCTCTAAGCAAGAGTTTTTGGGATTGAAAATTGCGTACCTAGCGGTGTGTGAGTGCCACTCTTTATATAGGGATCAAGATTGATGGATAGGATTCAGCCTCCTATCAGTTAAGATTTGTTCTCTATCTTAATGTGATTTGATTCTGATTTGTTTCCATCCCTATGGATCTGATGTTGATTTGTTCCCATCTTGTATATCCGATCAAATCGTATACAAGATGGAAACTATCCTTTCCATTTAGGGGGCCAACATGGGCCTCATTGGTCTAGGCTGCCCCTTCATGGGGTGGATCGAACTTGTAGGGCCCGAACAACGGGTTACCCTGGCTTTTGGTTTATTGGAGCAGGCTGTATGGGAACCTGCGCATTTGGGCTGGACCTTTGGGCCCAGAATATTTTATCCACCCTCAACTGCCCCCAGCTCTGGTCCTTGATCGGCTGGCCTATTCGGTGAAGTGCCAGAGCTTTGAATCTTTGTTCGATTGGCAATTTATGTTTGTACGGTGTGCATGTGGTCGAGTTATTCGGGGTATGCATTGAGTGATGGAGTTCCAGGAGGCGATCCATTACTCGGAGTCTTCTGCTCGATTATTTGGAGATAGCTAGACTGCCCAGATCTCTTGGGCTCCTCTCATAACTGATGACTGCTGGCCTCGAGCCTTGCGTGGCTAACGTGGCGCGCCCTGATTGGATTAACGGGAGGGCACGCGTCATTTCAGGGAACTGCGCAATGATTACAGACGGCGTATTTAATGCCTGTCTTTTCAAATGTCGTGGGTATAAAAACCCGTTTGGATGTCTGTTGTCGCTTTTTACCATTTCTGAATTTCCTCGCTGAAAATCGTTCTTGCGATTTCTGACGAACTGTGCTCCCACTTCCGGCGACGTATTTTTCCAAAAATCGACGACCTTTCATCGTTGAAAAAACTTGTAAGCATCTCGTATTTCCTTTCACTGCTCTTTTGCTGCTTTGAGCCCAGTTTGCCTTCGTTTCTTCCTCCTCCTTCTCTTTATTTCTCGTTTTCTCCATAAATATGGGCAAACTCAGGAAGTTAGTATTGACGCTGGCGGCAATGTGTGAGTTCCGGCGTCGATACAATGTTCCGGACGATGTTGGCATCACCCTGGCCAATCTGGATGACTCCCGAGAAGGAAATCAGGAAAATCTCTCCCTTCCACTTGTTGCCACAGTGGAAGGGGGTGTTCGGTTCCCAATTCATCCCCTTCTTCGGAGAATACTTCGGCATTACCGGGTAAGCCCCATGCAAGTATCCTCTAATGTTTTTATAGTGGTCATGGGGGTTGTTGAGCTAAACCGTATCCTTGGTACCGATCTGGGCACCTGGGATATAGTTTACTGTTACAACATGGTGAAGCACTCCTTCAGATCATACTACCTCAAAGCGAAGAGGGTGGCTGAGAAACTCGTTATAGAATTACCAGACTCCAGCAAGGATGTCGACGACGATTTCCTGTACATAACGGGGAACTTCGAGTTCGGTCCCGGGAAAGAGCACGACATCTTCACCATCCCTCGAAAGGGCGGACTGGGACTCGGTAGGTCCCCCCACAACTTGTTTGTTTTTATTTCTCATCGGGTATTATTTCTTAGTAATAACCGAACTCTTATTTTTGCCTGCTCGGTGTAGGTGCCATTGCTAACAATCCTTCTCGCGGGCCCCTTCCTGGTGTGCACTTGGAGGACTTGAAGAAGGTCTGGGCATACGAGAGCTTGCCCAAACAAAAGAGGCTAGGTCGTGCTGCATATATACTCCTGAAATATATACCGACATATAGGAGTTTCATTCGGCCGGATACGTCAGGTGTTCGAATTGCTGCCCCTGCCTCGGCGCCAGTGGATGTGCAGGAAGCCATTGTCCTACCATTCACCCGAGCAGAGAGACAAGTGACCGCCATTCAGCCTTCCCTTGCCGCTGCTGAGCCGGGTCCTTCAAGTCCTGGGTATACCATTTCTATTTTTTCATCTTCTTCCTCCTCCATAGACTTTTCCGTTTTTTAAGATCTTGCGGAGATGGCGCAGAAGAAGGCTCCCACCGCCAACCTTACCCAGTTCCTCACTCTCGGTGGGTCGAAGAGTAAGGTAACCGTCGCAGCAACCACCCCAGCCAATTTAGCCGCCGAACTGACGGAGGAGGCCACTCCGATCCCCTAAGTGGCATCTCAACCTCCCCTAAAAAAGTTGAAGAAGGTCGGGGGCTCCCCTCCAAAGGACAAATGGAAGGGAAAGGAGAAAGAGAAAATGGATAAGGAGAGAAAAGAGAAGGGAAAAGCTGTTGCGGAACAGTTTGGGAAAGCAAAGCTGTGGTTTCTCGATTTTAAGAAGGGTGAGCGGGTGATCACTGTTCAGGACCGAGCCAAGTCCCCGGACACTGCTTTTGCTATGTCAAAGGCTTTATTGCTGCCGGCCAATATGGAGGAAGTCCGAAAACTCCCTCACGAACAGCTGGTGAAATACTCCATTCGCCATTCTATCCAGGTACTCTTCGATGTTCTTCTCTTTGGTCATTATTGTTATTTTTTCTGATTTTCTACTAAGTTCCTCCCCCCCCCCCCTTTTTTAGGGCCTTTAGCGTCTGGTGGCGACCATAGAGAGGCTAGAAGATAGGGAACTAGAATTAGCCAAGCTCTTAGAGTAGAACCAGCAGTACCTCCAACAGATGTCGAAGCTGGAGGCCAACATCCAAGCAAAGGATAAACTGCTCGGCACTGCTCATGCACGAATTTTTGAGATGGAGGTCTCCGGAATTGCTCTGAAGGGCTGCTTGAAGGAAAAGAAAAAATCCATGGCTGACACAATAGTGCTCCTTGGGAAAATGGAAGCTGAACTGGACGCAGCGAAAGAGAAGGCTACAAAAGCATACTCGGCTGGTGTTGCAGAGGCCACCGAAGATTACAAGTCCCAAATCCCAGGCCTCCAGGACATTATTTTTGGCTTTGCATAGGAGGCTACCCTTAAGGCCGCTAAAGTTGATGCCTCTTCTCCATTGTATGCCAACATTCCTTTACCGAGCAAACAGACTGAAGAGGTTGGGGAAGCTGAAGCTGGTAATGCCGAAGCCGTCGTGGAAGGATCCGTTAAAATAAAGGCTGTGGCTTCGGTGGTGATCGAGGAAGTGGGCACACCGGTGGAAACGACTGAAGATTTCTTGGCCGCGCCTTGAAGACATTACCTCTTTTTTTTTCATTTATTATTCTTGTACGGCCCTTCAGGGCCTTTTATTGTAGCTACGAGGGTTTCAACCCCTCTTCGGTTAATGAAAGAAATTTTTTATCTTCTCATAGCTTTATACTTGCACTATTTCTAGTAGACTTCCATATTGAGAGTATAAATAGCTCGGGCATACTTCTAAACTTAGCTTTCTGAGCACAATTATTTGAAGTGTGGAATCATCATTTACACCAAGAGATAAAACATAACTTTGGAATCAACTCCCATACTAAAGGTTGGATGAGTTCCGATGAATTTCAAACTTAGTCTTTTTAAGCTGAAATATCCTAAGTATGGGATTAACATCCATACTAAGGGCATAATCAGTTCGGATAAATTTCGAACCTAGCCTTTTTAAGCTGGAACATCCTGAGTATAAGATTAACATCTATACTAAGGGCATGATCAGTTCAAATAAACTTCGAACTTAGCTTTTTTAGGCTCATTCATCCTAAGTATGGAATTTATATCCATACTAAGGGCATGATTAGTTCGGATAAATTTTGAACTTAATTTTTTTAGGCTCATTCATCATAAGTATGGAATTTACATCCATACTAAGGGGATGATTAGTTCGGATAAACTTCGAACTCGGCCTTTTTAGGCTTAATCTTCCTAAGTATGGGATTAACGTCCATACTAAGGGCTAGAGTAGTTCGGATTTACTTCGAACTTGGGCCAACTTCAAACTTGGGCTGCTGAAGAAGTTTACTGTGCTTACCGTACTCAGTGTATGCCCCTCAAGTTTTTGGCAAGAATGTCAATTGATAAAAACTTTTAATGAAGGGAAAGAGCTCATGCCGGACACCAGCATTTTATTGTAAATAATGAAAAATTACAAGAAACTAAAAAACTAAAAGTAAAACTTGCGGAGATTGTTAGCGTTCCATGACCTAGGAACTGTCTTCCCATTCATATCTTCAAGGTGGTATGCCCCAGTGCCACCTTTTGAGGTGACCTTGTACGGACCCAGCATCCCTTGGACAGGGTCCTTCATGTGGCCGAGCACTTTTTTCATAACCAGATCTCCTATGCCGAACTCACGGTGCTTCACCCTCTTATTGTACCCTTTGGCAAGTGTTTGCTGATAGGCTGCCAATTTAATGGTGGCCATCGTCCTACGTTCTTCGGCTAAATCAAGGTCTAAGGCTAGTGCCCTATCATTTGCTCCAGGAGTACTAACCTCTGTTCGAATTGTTGGTAATCCGACCTCTAGTAGTATAACTGCCTCTACCCCATAAGCTAGGAAAAAGGGGGTTTTACCTGTGGATCTCCTTGGAGTAGTTCGGTAAGTCCATAGAACCGAGGGGAGCTCTTCGACCCATCTTCCTTTGGCTGCATCTAGTTTCTTCTTCAGTCCGTCGATGATAGTCTTGTTGGTGGCCTCTGCCTGCCCATTACTCTGTGGGTATGCCAGGATAGAGAAGTAATTCTTGATTCCTAGCCCCGAACAAAAATTCTTGAATAGGGAGCTATCGAACTGAGTACCGTTGTCGGAGATAATTGCTCGGAGGATGCTAAATCGGGTGATGATATTCTTCCACGTGAACCTCTTCACATCAACATCCCTGATATTGGCCAAGGGCTCAACCTCCACCCATTTAGTGAAGTAATCCGCGGTAACAAGGAGGTATTTTCTGTTGCCTGTGACCTTTGGGAAGGGGCCGACTATGTCATACCCTCACTGGGCAAAAGGCCAAGGACTTGTGAGTGGGGACAGGTCTCCGGCTGGGATGTGTATATTTGGGCTGAACCTCTAGCACTTGTCACACTTCTGGATGTACTGCTCTGCGTCCTTCTACATGTAGGGCCACCAGTAGCCCTGAGAGATTGCTCGGTGAGCTAATGATTACCCCCAGTATGGCTGCCACAAATTCTTTCGTGTATTTCAAACAAGCAGTCTTGGACTTTGTTCGGGTGCACACAGAAGAGGTAGGGCCCAGTAAAGAACTTCTTGTACAGATCCCCCGAACTAGAGACACAGAACCTTGCTGACTTCCTCCTTAAAGCCTGAGCTTCGTTCTGATCAGCTGGTAGCTCACCTTTCACCAGGTATTCTTTCAAGGGATCCATCCAGCTGGGACCTAGTTCCCAGCAGTAGACCGTTGACAATGCTCGACTGTTGGAAGACTTCCATCGAAATCACTATTTTTCCTAATACTAACAACTGATGCTAGGCAAACCAGGGAATCGGCGTGGCTATTTTCTCGGGATGAGAGCTGAGTGATCCCAAAACATGAAATGTCTTTGGCCATTTGTTGTGCTAATTAGATGTACGCTTGCATTCTGTCATCTTTGGCTAGGTACTCTTCCTTGAATTGATTTACCACTAACTGTGAATCACAGAATACTTGGACCTTTTTGGCCTTCAGCTCTACGATATCTCTTAGCCCAGATAGCAAGGCTTCGTATTCGGCTTCATTGTTGGTGGCCTGAAAGTTTAGCCGAACAGCCCTCTCTATGAGGATTCCCTCAGGGCTGTATAGTACTACTCCTGCTCTAGCCCCCGTGTTGCATGAAGAGCCATCCACATAGAGCCTCCAAGTATCATTTGCGTCCTCATTATCAATAGTTGTTGACTTGGTAGTTTTCCCCCCAATGTCCACCGAACTTCTTTCCTGGCTGAATTCGGCTATGAAGTCGACTAAAACTTGGCCCTTTATAGCCGTCCTAGGACAAAAAGTGATGTCGTGCTCTCCGAGCTCCACTTTCCACCTTGCTACTCTCCCTGAATAGTTAGTTTTTCGAAATAATGACTGCAGGGGGTGTTCGGTAATTACCTTGATCGGGTGTGCCCTGAAGTAGTGGATGAGTTTACGAGAGGCAACGACCAGAGTTAGTGCAAGCTTCTCCAACGAAAAATACCTTGCCTCTGGGTCCAGAAGGACCTTGCTCACATAGTAAATGGGCTTTTGGACTTTGTCTTCTACGCTTAGGAGCACCGCACTGACAGCTCGGCTAGGTACTGCAAGTTACAAGAACAAGGTCTCTTCACTGCTCGGCACCGTTAATAATGGAGGAGATGAAAGGTACTGCTTCAGTTCGGCTAGGGCTTCCTCACTTTCTTCATCCCATTTGAACTGGTTATCCATCTTCATTACTCTGAAGAAGGCGTAAAACCGGTCGGATGCTCGGCTAATGAATCGGTTGAGTGCAGCGGCCATCCCTGTGAGCTTTTGGACCTCATTCAAATTCCGTGGGCTTCTCAAACTCTAAATGGCTGAAATTTGTTCAGGGTTTACCTCTATTCCTCTATGAGTGACCAGGAAACCTAGGAATTTTCCCGAACTGACTCCAAAAGCACACTTGGAGGCATTAAGCTTTAATTTGTAGTCCTTGAGGACTTTGAATGTCCTTCTCAGATATTCAAGGTGCTTGTTCGGGTGCTTAGACTTCACAACCATGTCATCTATGTAGACCTCCATCGTTTTACCGATCAAGTCGCCGAACATCTTTGTTGCAAGCCTTTGGTAAGTGGCTCCAGCATTTTTTAATCCGAATGGCATTACCTTGTAGCAGTAAATTTCTCAATGAGTGATAAATGCTGTCTTCCTCTAGGGATCCACGTTCAAATGGTGGCTGATTACCTCGAGGTCTATTCCAGGCATTTCGTATGGTGTCCATGCGAAGACCTCCTTGTTCTCCTTTAAAAATTCAACCAGTTCGGTCTCCTCTTGTTCGGCAATGCTTGTTCCGAGCAAGAAGAACCGATCTGGGTCCTTCGGATTGATAACTACCTTATTAAGGTCCTCCACCATCTTCTCCTCGGCTGTTCGGCTGAAGTCGTAGATCATAGGGCTATCTTCCACTTCGACAGTCTTAACTTTCGAATATTGTTCGGGGCACTTCAACGTTACCAGGAAACACTGCCTTGCCGCATGCTGGTCTCCTCTGATCTCAACTACCTCTTGGCCTACTTGAAACTTCAAGGATTGGTGGTAGGTTGAAGGTACAGCACTCAAGCTGTGGATCAATGTCCTTCCTACAATGGCATTATAGGTAGATGGTTGGTTAACAACGAGGAATTCAGTACTTACAGTCGTAGGGCCTGCCTTTACTGGCACAGTGATCCTTCCAATCGGTCATACTGGGTCCGTGCCAATACCGATCAAGGGCGTCATGCACCTCTTGAGCGCCGAGTCTTTCAATCTCAACTTCTGAAACAAGCTGTAATACATGATATCCACCGAGCTTTCTTGGTCTACCAGCACTCGCATTACATCGAAGTTGGCAATGCGCAGTGTTAGTACAAGGGCATCATTGTGGGGTCAATGTATCCCTCCAAAGTCTTCTTTAGAGAAGCTGATCCCCTTGGGGCCTTGACTAGAGTCTCCCTCTGTTCTCATTCGCTTGCCCTCATCCACCTTCATGG
>JAOTRH010142648.1:0-13705 GCA_034768845.1 Heliamphora exappendiculata | reverse complement strand
GCACATTGAGAGGAAGTATCATCTCATTCGGGAGATCGTGCAGCGTGGAGACGTGGTAGTTTCTAAGATAGCATCTGTGGATAATCTAGAGGATCCTTTTACTAAGGTATTATCTCAGAAAGTCGTTGATAACCATGTAGAAGGGTTAGGTGTCAAGTGTGTTCCTACATGGCTTTGAGTATAAGTGAGAGATTGTTGGGAATGTATAATGAAAAGTAATGCTTTTATGTATTTTATTCTGGGTCCCTGGCATATTAATAAGAAACATTTGAGATGGTTTTGCGTTTACGGTTTCAAATTTATATTTGTGATGTATGAATGCATTATCCGTATATTCTGTCCAGTATTTGACTTGGTGCGTACTGCACGGAAGATTGGGTCAAAGGTTATGACAGATTATACAAGTAGGCTCACAATCGCAATAGAACCAGACATTCTATTGGTACGACTGTAGTACATCGTTATAGTAGCTAGTCTTGGATAGGTCAAACGGATCGAATTCATGGTACGACTGTAGTACATCGTTATAGTAGTTTTGGGAATTCGATGTTCAAGCTCTATGTGTTAGTACACTTGGAGTGTATTAAGCGGGATCAACGGGATGATCGATCCTATATTGACTATATGAATTGATCCACATTCCGCATTATCATGTATTGCACGAACTCTTAATTTCGAAGTGATTGATTAATTGTATTCAGATAATGTTCAGTACTTTGAGTTGTCAATGGTTGAGATTTCATCAATGAGATCAACAATACCGATGAGTTGGGTACTGGCATTGTTTGTTCGATGATTGATAATCAGCAGACGGAAACCACGTCCGATTTAGGTTGAGGAGTTCCCTCTCGTGTGCTTTGCTTATAGGTTTGATTATGCTGAACCTGTACAGTGGGTCTTCAGATCTAGCATATCAAAAGATTAAGCGGTGCAGTTGCGAGGAAAAGAAGATAATTAAATCGGGTTGTCAGTAACCTAATTTATTTACCGGGAATCCATATCTTAAACGTAGGAAGAATTTAGTACATTTGATAATTGGAAACTCAAGACATAATTTGAGTTAGGGCCGGGAGTTCAGTCAGGACCTTTAGTGGAATAAGTTCTGGTTCGTGCGAGAAATGATCTAACTCGGGGACAGAGTTAGGGATATCCAATTTTCTCGTACGGTTAGCCCGAGTCCTATACTTTCTCGTGATCCATCACGTAGCCCATTATACGCACGGATAATTTTATTATTGGTTTAAGTTATTATTTGATTTAATTTGAATGCCGATTTTGTCGCTGGGGACATTCAGGAATTAAATTGAATTGATGGAGGACGATTTTGGAATTTGGTACACCTAGGGATTACTCCCTAGGTGGTCGGCCCTAATGAGGGGATGATGGGTTTGATTTATGTTAAGTGTATATTTCTTTATAACCTTTTTGGAAAGGGAGAATATATATACTTAATATAATATATTTTTATATATATTAATAGGAGGTTTATATATATGAAGAGAGCATAAAATCCTAACCCAAATCCCATCATAGTCGTTGCCCCTCTCCTCATTTTGGCAATTAATTTTTCCTTTCTGGAGGTGTGTGTGTGAGAGGAAACCAAGAGGAAAAAAAGATTTCGATCGGAATAGGTGCCTACACACTGTGATCGGCGTAGTGTGTTCGGGACATACGTAGAAAGATTATAAGGTCATCTTCAACGTATTCGGGACTTCTTGAAATTTTTCGACAAGTTTCATAAAGGTATAATGCTATTAAGATTAATATCGTTCTTTGTTTTCATGAAAAACGCACACGTCATTTTTTACCATCACAGCGTCGGTTCAAAATATTTTATTTCCGCTCCAACATATAGTGCTTTATGACACGTGGTTTACGATTTTTAAAGGATTTTCTTGAAAATGTTGGTTTTTGTTGGAAAATGGAGGATTTTGATGAAAATCTCAACATTTTATGTTTTGGAGGTTTGGAGCTCAACTTCGGGGTTGAGTCTCAGGTTTTGAAACGTCTTATTGAAAACGGGATATAACATTTTGAAAATATTTTGTGTGGTCTCCTTGTTGAAAGATGGTTCTAAATACATGTATAATGTATTTTGGGGGAAAAAGGTTTTGTAGTTGAGCTACAGTTATGTTTTTAGAAGACTATTTAGTTGTACTGGGATGACGTGTATTTGTCACGAGTTGCCCTCGGTGTAAGTCCAAAAACGTGCGCAGCGTAGGTACTCAGGTCCTTCGGGTTAGTCCCCGTAAATTGAGACGGATGGGTGCTCAGCTCCCTCGGGGTCATAACCCGTAAATTGAGTGGTTACGTTCATGGTGCTCCGTATAGAACCTGTGTGTATCTAGGCAATCCCACGATATGTGGGGGCTAGATACTGGACGGGAGTCTATAGTTGCTACCTCTTTCCTCTTGTGATTGAGTCGGTACATAGGATCTTACTCTTCTTATTCTGCGATAGTACATTCCGCGAGGGAATAATGTTTTGATTACTATTTTTCTTTAACTGTGATGGTTTACTTGCATTATTTGCCAATTCATGTGTTTAAGGATGGAAACAAGGTTTTATGATAATAAAACAATTTAGGAGGCTTGTGTTGGCCTGATGGGAAAACTTGTGGGTTTTTGGATGGAAAACCATTTTTGGTTTGTTGTTGAGTTCACTCCCACCATGTGATTTCATATTACCTGCTTTACAGGTTTATAGTCTGTTTCTATTGGGCTTCGACTCACGAGTGGGACCTTTTTGTAAAACTATTTTTAGGTGATGATGTGGATGAGGTGTAGCTCTGGTGATGGTTGTGTGGCGAAGACTTTTATAGTTTTTCTCTTGGTATGCCTATTCCTGAGGGCAGTTTGTACGCCACAAGGCGATATACTTATGCCTGTTATACAAGATGTTTACTGTTCATGAGAGATGCATTTTGGTTTTTCCTTTGATTTCAACAGGTGGATTTGAATGTTTGAAAACCTATTTTCTGTAAAACTATTGTTTGGTGGTTTTTCACGTGACCCTGGGTTTTGGGGCGTGACAATTTGGTATCAGAGCTCTATGTTCGAATACTTAAGGGACATAAAAAAAGGGGTTTATCACCTGGTGAGGTTGACTGTGTATGCTTGCTTGCATGTGTTTAAACGTCGGTTTATAACATGTTAATAGCTTTTTGAGCTTGATAATTGTGTATATGTGGGTTTGGAGGTGGAATCTCAGGATTGATAAGTCTTTCCTTAGGGCGTTTGGAATAACAGATTTGGAAGCCAAGTTAGAACTGCGTTTGGCCGACGTGTTTTCTAGTAGAGAATCTGAATAGATTATCCAAATGGACGAGTCTGTCTTGTTAGTTCTCCTCGGTATGTGAGGCGTGTTAACATGATCTTATGTGGCAATGTGATAGCATGATTATGTGTTCCTGTTACATAGTAACATGTTGTAGGAAATCTTATCTTGTTTATATTGCTTCCTATAGAATTATATCCACGCGGGGAGCGTGGGAACGGGGTCGTGGTTGAGGCCGTGGCCGAGGTCGTGCTTAAGATCAGGTTCCAGAGGAGGATAACGTTCATGCCCCACAGGAACAAGTGGGCGGTCCTGACGTTGTCCAGGAGATGCTTGCCACTATGCGAGCTATGGCAGAAGCGACCAGGGCTAGTGTGCGGGTTCCTGAGCCAATGGCTTCTGTAGCTATGCGGAAGTTTTAGCGGTTGGATCCTCCGATCTTTGCTGGGGAGCTAGACCCAAAGGTCGCTACTGAGTTGTTGGAAGTGACCACATCGATCTTTGATACTCTGGACATCGAGGAGGATGCTTTGCGTATAAAGTTGGCGGTGTTCCAACTGCGAGATGATGCTAGAGAGTGGTGAAAGTTTGTCAAGACCACTGTGGATGAGACATGGGCTGCTTTTACGAGAGTCTTCTTGGAAAAGTATTTCCCGAGATCCTTGAGAGATACTTGCCGAGAGGACTTCCTCTCCCTTGTTCAGGGGAATCTGTCTGTGGTCCAGTATGAGGCCAAGTTCGCGAATCTATCGTGATTTGCACCTGAGATGGTATCGACTGAAGAGTTGCGCACTTGGAGGTTTGAAAGGGGACTTTGACCTGCTATCAAGGATAGGGTTGCAGCTCTAGATGTGGAGGTATATATTAAACTGGTGGAAGTGGCTATCCGGGTTGAGAACTCATTGGCAGACAGTCGCAGGATTAGAGAGAGCGGGAGTCAGCATGGCAGTGGGGATCAGAGGCGTGGGAACAAGCGCCAAAGGTTGTCTAGACCTAGTTCTCATTTTTCTGGATCTTATCAGCCGCAGTCGTCTGCACCTACACCTTCAGTGGCTTCGGTAGGAAGGCCAAAACAGAGAAGGTTGATTTGTTATAGATGCAGACAGCCGGGACATCGTTCAGTTGAGTGCCCGTAGAAGGGCCAGGCTTAGAGTTCAGCACCCGTCCAGTCACAGGCGAGAGACCCACCTATCTGTTTTGGGTGTGGTCAGTTCGGACACTTTCGCAGATAGTGTCCCAGAGAGGGGAATGTCAAAGACACGACAGAAGGTCGGTTACCTCATCTGTATAGAGGTGACAGGTTCCACAGCAGCTTAGGGCTCAAACTTCTAGGTTTGCGAAGGGAGGTGCTTAAGCTCAGTCAGTAAGGTAGCCATCGACTCAGAGTTATGGTGGACAGACCAGATTGCCGCAGGCCAGGGCTTATGTGCTTGCTGATTGCAGTGCTTCCGAAGCACCAGTGGTGTTTGATGCTGCTGTTACTCTGGCCATGATCAGAGGTACTCTTCTAGTCTTTAGATCATGGGCCAGTGTTCTTATAGACACGGGAGCATCACATTCATTATATCCTCTGCATTTGTATTTGCATTGGGGTTAGAAATGGACTGGTTGGGTAGTACCTTGTGTGTGGAGGCCCCAGCTAGTGGGAGTGTGACGCTGAGCCTTGTTTCTAGATCCTGTGTACTCGAGGTCACCGGTCATTGTTTAGAGTATGATTTTATCATTCTAGACATGACCACGTTTGATGTCATCGTAGGGATGGACTAGCTGACTACCTACCATGCCTATATAGATAATGAGCGACGGAGAGTGTCGATCTGTACCTCGAAGGGTGATTGCTTCTACTTTGTGGGTGATCGGGATGAGAGCTTAGTGTGTGTACTAGGTGCTGCGCGAGTTCGAGGGAACTTGGGTTCTCTCTTTTCTGCTCTCAAATTAGATATGCCAGATGAGGTTCGAGGGGAGTTACCCCCTGTGGTATGTGACTATCCAGATGTCTTTCCTGATGATCTGTTTGAGTTACCACCGAGCCGTGACGTAGAGTTCTCAATTGATCTTGTTCCAGGAACTGCTCCTATCTCTATGTCATCTTATCGCTTTGCACTTGCTGAGTTGCGCGAAATCGAGGTGTAGTTGCAGGAGTTGCTAGACAAAGGGTTTGTACGGCCGAGTACATCGCCGTGGGGAGCACCAGCTTTGTTCGTAAAGAAGAAGGATGGGTCATTGAGACTATGTATAGACTACTGAAAGCTGAACCAGGTGACGGTGAAGAATAGATATCCTATGCCTAGGATTGATGATTTATTTGATTAGTTGAGGGGGTCCCGTTGCTTTTCGAAGATTGACTTGAGGTCAAGATATCACCAGCTGAGGATTAGGGACGAGGACATATCGAAGACCGCCTTTCGGACTTGCTATGGTCACTACGAGTTTTTGCTTATACCTTTCGGTTTGACGAACGTTACAGCTACATTTATGGGTCTGTTGAACCGTATTTTCCACTCCCACTTGGATAGTTTTGTGGTTGTGTTCGTGGACGATATTCCGTTTTATTCGCCCACGAGGGAGATGCATGAGGAGCATTTGCACGTCGTCTTGCAGCTTCTGAGAGAACATCACTTGTATGCGATGTTCAAGATGTGTGAGTTCTGGACGTCAGAGATGAGATTCCTTGGACACGTGGTGTCGAAGGATGGGGTATTAGTGGACTCGACAAAGACTGATGCAGTGACGGATTGGAAGCGATCGAAGAATATTTTTAAGATACACAATTTTTTCTTGGTCTGGCAGGTTATTATCGATGGTTTGTGAAGGACTTCTCTAGGCTGGCAGCACCGATGACGCGCCTTACGTGCAAGGGAGTCAGTTTTGTATGGAGCGAATCCTGTGAGTTAGCTTTCCAGGAGCTGAAGAGGAGATTGACCTGTCTGCCAATGTTAATTATCCCTGAGCGAGGTCTGGGCTATACAGTAAACTGCGACGCATCACTTGACGATTTGGGCTTTGTATTGATGCAGGGAGGCAAGGTTGTAGCCTACGACTCGCGACAGCTGAAGATATACTAGAGGAATTACCCGACTCATGATCTGGAGTTGGCAGCCGTAGTCTTCGCTTTGAAGACATGACGGCATTATCTATATGGTGAGCATTTTGAGGTTTTCTCTGATCACAAGAGCTTAAAATACTTATTTTCACAGAAAGACCTGATTCTTCGCCAGCGACGGTGGATGGAGTTGTTGGGAGACTACGACTTTGATTTGTTGTACCACCTGGGGAAGGCAAATGTCGTAGCTGATGCGCTTAGCAGGAAATCTCATGGCTTGTTAGCTTCTGTGGCTCTACGAGAATGGGATATGCTCGGGGTTGTTGGGGAGTTTGATCTGTGTCTCAGGGAGACAAGGGCAGGTGTGACTTTGTATTCTGTAGCTTCACAACCTGCATTGGTTGCACGTGTGTTGGAGGCTCATAGGACTAATCGGGAAGCTCAAATGATACGAGACCACATTGCTAGCGGGAAGGACACAGTAGGATGGACAGTGGGTTCATATCAGAGTCTGAGGTTGACAGGACGTCTGTTTGTGCCAGAGTCGTGTCGTCCTGAGGTGCTACATGAGTTCCATCACTCACACCTTGCAGTGCATCTAGGAGGCATGAAGATGTATCACGATCTACGCCGACAGTTCTGGTGGACAGGAATGAATAGGGATGTGATCCGATTCATTTCTCGATGCTTTACTTGTCAACAAGTAAAGGTGGGGCACCAGAGACCTGCAGAATTGTTACAGCCGTTGTCTGTATCTGAGTGGAAGTGGGAAAATGTCACTATGGATTCTGTATCCGGACTTCCACGCTCGCCGAAGGGGTACGATGCTATTTGGGTAGATTGTACATTCGAGAGATAGTCCGACTACACGGAGTACCGGTGACTATCGTTTCTGATCGAGTCCCGCGCTTTACATCGTGCTTTTGGCAGAGTCTTCAGGTGGCTCTGGGGACGAGCTTGACTTTTAGTACAATTTTTCATCCTTAGACCGACAGTCAGTCTAAGAGGACTATTCAAATTTTGGAGGACATGCTGAGAGCGTGCGTGCTTGACTTTCGGGGTTCTTGGGAAGATCACCTATCATTAGCAGAGTTTGCATACAACAACAGCTATCAGTCAAGTATTAGGATGGCACCGTATGAGGCTTGTATGGTAGACCGTGTAGATCATTGGTATGTTGGACAGAGGTAGGAGAGACCGCTGTTTTAGGACCCGACTTAGTACGGGAGACGACAGAGCAGATTGTCGTGATTCGTCAGCATCTGGTGATAGCTCAGAGCCCCCAAAAGAGTTATGCGGATCAGAGGAGGAGACCATTAGAGTTTACAGTGGGAGATCATGTGTTTCTGAAGGTCTTGCCACGCAGAGGGTTGATGAGGTTTGGTCGTTACGGGAAGCTGTCACCTCATTTTATTGATCCATTCGTGATCCTGGAAAGGATTGGGGTGCTAGCATACCATTTGGCTTTGCCACCTCAGTTACCATATGTACACAACGTCTTTCACGTTTCTATGCTTCGGAGGTATGAGCCAGATCCGTCTCACGTTTTAGATTGTACTGAGTTGCAAGTTGATAAGGATGTCACGTATGAGGAACGCCCAGTGAGGATTCTGGATACGAAGGAACATGTGTTACAGGGAAGAACGATTGCGTATGTCAAAGTTCAGTGGCTTCATCACGAGGTTGAGGAAGCGACTTGGGAGCGTAAGTCTGGGATGCGTGTTAGATATCCAGATCTGTTTACCTCGTGACCTTGTAGAGAATTTTGGGGGTGAAATTTCTTAAGAGGGGAGAGTTGTGAGACCTCAAATCTTGTTAATTTTGTTATATATCATCTATGTATGGTTTATGTTTTGGGGTTGTAAAACAACATGTATAGATGTGTTTTAAACATTCCTGGACCTTGTTTAGGCTTGTTTGGGTTGGCCTTAGAATACCAAAACCCGAGACCTAAACAGTAGGCTGTTCGGTCGACTGAACTGGTGAGTTCGGTCAACTGAGCTGAAAACCAGTAGGTTGAAAACCTTGGGTTCGGTCGACTGGGGAGCTTGGTCCAGTCGACTGATCCATTTTTCTTGAGTTTGGTCGGCTGAACTCAAGGGTTCGGTCGACTGAACTGTGGAGGTTTGTGTTTCTCGAGGCACTTCAGTCGACTAAAGTATTCTCTTCAGTCGAATGAACAGTGTTTTTGGCGTGCCTATATGTATTCCAGCCCCTGGAATGTTTGGAGAAAAGCTTTCTTCTTCATTTCCTCTACCTTCTCTCTACATTTTTGACCTGCCCGAGCCTAGTTTTCGACGATCAGCTTGTGGATCCCTACTATTCACACTGCTAGATTCGCGCTCATCTGGTATGATTCTCGTTTCGACGAGACTCAATTTTTAAGGCGTCGAGTTTTGATCCAACGAGGTAGGATTCTAGACCCTATTGCTGTATTAGGGTTTTATATGTAATCGCATGCTTTTTCACTAATATAAAATGCATGAAATGTCATATCTATGTTTAAACCTTGGTTTTTCGGGTAAAAAGCATATTTTTCACTTTTCTTGGTTTAGTACATCATATGACATGTGATTTTTATGATTTTCAAAGGGCGTTCTTGAAAACGTGATTTTTGTTGGAAAACGGAGGATTTTAAACGGAGGATTTTAAACGGAGGATTTTATGTTTTCGGGGTTGAGTCTCAGGTTTTGAAATGTCTTCTTGAAAACAAGATAAAACATTTTGAAAATGCTTTGTGTGACCTCCTTGTTGAATGATGAATCTAAATACATGTATAATGTATTTTGGGGGAAAAGATTTGTAGTTGAGCTACTATTCTATTTTTAGAAGACTATCTAGATGTACCGAGATGACGTGTATTTGGCACGAGTTACCCTCGGTGTAAGTCCAGAAAAGTGCGCAGCGTAGGTACTCAGGTCCTTCAGGCTAGTCCCCGTAAATTGAGATGGATGGGTGCTCAACTCCCTCGGGGTCATAACCCATAAATTTAGTGGTTACGTTCATGGTGCTCGTATAGAACCTGTGTGTATCTAGGCGATCCCACGATATCTGGGGATTAGATACTGAGCAGGGGTCTATAGTTGCTACCTCTATCCTCTTGTGGCTGAGTCGGTACATAGGATCTTACTCTTCTTATTCTGCAATGGTACATTCCGCGAGGGAACAATGTTTTGATTACTGTTTTTCCTTAACTATGATGGTTTACTGCATTATTTGCAAATTCATAGGTTTAAGGATGGAAATAGGGTTTTATGATAATAAAACCATTTGGGAGGCTTGTGTTGGCCTGATGGGGAAAACTTGTGGATTTTTTGATGGAAAACCATTTAGGGTTGTAGTTGAGTTCGGTCCCACCATGTGATTGCATATTACCTGCTTTACAGCTTTATAGTCTATTTCTATTCGGCTTCGGTCACAGGGGAGACTTTTCTGTAAAACTATTTTTTAGGTGATGCTTTGGATGATGGCCATGAGTAGCTCTGGTAATGCCCGCGGTGGCGGAAGACTTTTATAGTTTTCCTTCTTGTTGGCATGCCTATTCCTTAAGGTAGTTTTGTACGCCATAAGAAGATATACTTATGCATGTTATACAGGATGCTTACTACTTATGAGAGATGCATATTGGGTTTTCTTGTGATTTCAACTAGTGAATTTGAATGTATGAAAACCTATTTTCTGTAAACTCGTGTTTGGTGGATTTTTACGTGACCCTGGGTTTCAGGGCATGACATTTCAAGATGGCGATCGCCACATAATGAGTCAGCAGTCGATACTTCATAAGAGTTTCCAGAAGCTTCTTATGGCAATCGCCACTATGCAAGTTAGCAGTCGCCGGTATGGAAATGGCGGTCGCCACAAAAAGTGAAAGCTTCTAAGAAGTTCTATTGGCTGTCGCCATAATGAAGTTGGTGGTCGCCATAAAAAGATGGAATCTTCCAAAAAGTTCTATGGCGGTCACCAAAATGGAGTTGGTGGTCACCAAAAAAAGTAGAAGCTTCCAAAAGGTTCTATTGGCAGTCGCCACAATGAACATGGCGACCCCAAGGTTCCAACATAGCGGTTCAATGATGATTTCACTTGTTTGAAGGTTTTGATTATATGGTTCAAATACTAAACTTAGATCATTTCCCGATGATCGTACTGAATCACCATTCCAATTGCTTTTATTATCGGATTCACCTAAGATTAAGCATGGTCAAATTGGGGTGTCTACAGCTAACAACTTGCCTTTAGCTTTATTTTAGATTTGTAAAATTCTATTGGGTACTAGATCTCTTTGGCATTGTGTGAGATATTGGATTTAGGCAACCCATAGCAACAAATGACATTGTGCTTTATGAATCGGGCAACTACCCTTTTTGTAACATATGCAAAAGTGGCTACTTCGATCCATTTGATGTAATGATCAATCACACTTAGAATGAAAGTATGGCCATTTAAGGCCCGAGGAGTGATTGGCCCAATAAGATCCACCCACTACATCGAGAAAGGTCATAGGGAAGATATTACTTATAGATCCTTCGACGGGGCTCAAATAATCACTGTGATTTGACATTGATGACATTTTCAAATGTACTTGATGCAGTCAAATTCCATGGTCATTTAGTAGTAATCAAAGCACATTATTCCCCGTCAAGCATTTAACTACTCATATAGAGACAACAAGTACTTTCGTGTAATTCTTTCATGAGTTATGTTGCCTACATCCCATCTATACATCGTAGTGGTCCATGATATGATCTTTTGAAAAGTAATTCCCCCTAGAGAAAAAATTGTGTGGCTAACCTTTGCAATGTCTTGTTATCATTTAGAGAAGCTCCTTTTGGATATTCTGTAGCCTACATGTAATACTTTATGTCCTACTACTAAAGCTTTCCATTTGGCTCCTATATGATGATTGTACAATATGCTAGGGCATGTCGGACTTCAATCCTAATAGGAGGTATGTCTTTCTGATGTGGTCGTTATTGCATTAAAAACATTTAATTAAAACCTAGGTAAAATTACTATTTAGTAGAATAGTAGTTAAGACAAGGTATCATTCCAATGGAGACAATACGGCTAAATCACATTTATTTTGCAATTAAAAGTCTATTTTGATTATTTGATCAAAGTGCTTGGTATGTAGATCTATTAACCGAAGAAAATAAATAAATAATTAAAACTAAATCTGAAGGGTTTGATTAATATGGAAAGAATACCCTAATGTTTCGAATCCACCCTATTCGAATATTTTAAACTTGTTAAGCTTAAATTTCTTTAATAGGATTCAACCCAAACCCAACTGACTATAAGTCCAAAACAAGTATTTGATTGAAAATCTGGCATATCTTTTACCGACATGGATCATCTATTATAAACTCGATGATCCGTCCTACCATATAATAGCAAATGCAACAATATGAACAGCAATTATATAATATTGCCATCACAATCACATTAAGTAATGCAAAAACTAGTTTAATCATAAAAGCTCATTGATTTAAACTTAATATCCAAAACTCATACAACCAATTGAATCGATGATTGAAATAAAATAAACTATGCACATTTCAAATACCTAATTAGGGTTTCCTCTAACTCGAAAGTCAAAGAAACTAGCTACTCGTGCTGCAGCGATACTCCATAGATGCAAAGATTAAAATCCCAGTCTAAATCTTCATCTTTTTAACTGTCTTCGCTGTCTTAGCTGCTGTGCCTTGTTCTTCTCTTGTTTTCTAATGAATCACCCTTTTCTCATGTTAGCTTCCCTATTAATAAGGACCCTTGCGCCCTAGGTCTGCCTTAAAACACGAACCCTAATTCCTCCCATAACGTCCAAATGCCCATCAGTACGGCAATAATTCTAGTGAAGCACGTCTGGACGCCCAGCCGGACGATAATGATTTTGTCTAAATTCGTCCGTATACCCGACTAGACGGTTTTCTCCAAAATTTTATTTTTGATCTTTTCTCCAACTTGTGCTGTCTTTCCCTCCTCTTTGACTCTTCTGATGCTAAAACTGAAACACTTATTAAAACATATTATTTACACACTAATTAGGAACTATACTAGTGTAAATTACTGAGTTTAAATGGTGCATTTAAGCACCAATCACACCCCCAACTTACACTTTCGTAGTTCTCAAGTAAAGCAAAAGAAAGAAAACAGTATAAATTATTCAACCATGAACTACATCCCACTGCAAAAAACACACATTCGCTTTTGAAAGACCTCAAATTGAAACTATAAATCGTTTATCCATAATAATCAAGGCCTATAATTTTGGTTATTTTCATTTCAATAGAAATTACCCATAAATTTCTGCTCAGAGTGTGTGAATTTTCTTAGCTACATGGTTTGATTTCCTGATTCTGAATATAAAATAACTCGAATTTTCATCAAAACCAGGTTTTGACTTCAAATCTCAATTAGTACGCATTCACAATAAAATACTCTAAAACATGCATATATATATATATATATATACTCTCCACGTGTGTAGCAGAATTTGTTTAAACAGCGCAACATATATCGCACACTCGTAACTCAAATGGCATTTTTAAACAAAGAAGACTCCTGGCCTCATGAATGGAATGCCAAATATTGAGAATAGTAATAATGTCATTTATTCATTATTTGGAAAAGGCTAAAGTATATATGATGTCCAAGAACAAGTCAATGGTGAAGCACTTCTTATATTCACTCCTTCAAATAAGCATTGTAAATACTTGACCAAAGATTAAAGAATAGCGAGACCACGCAACAACAACCAATGTACGCATTCAGTAACGTTAATTCATGTAAATGTAGAGATATTTCTCAGAAAAACAAAATACAATCTCAAAACTCGGTAAGGATTTAAGTCACCACGGCTGTTTTTTAAGATTTCCTCACTATCCATATTCTTTATCATTAATCATAACCCGGTAGCTAAGTGTGACGTGCATGTGTTCCGGGCATACAAATTCATGGACCTTTGTTTCTTAAAACTCAGGTAACCGAGCTTTAGACATAAAATTACTTGGGGTAAAAATTTACCATTGCAAATTGAAAGTCACCAGAAACATGTGTCATTTATTTCTTGAAAAAAAAAAATTTTAATTTTTTTATATTTTGTTAAAAAAATTATTTGTTAATTACCGCGGTGAAATACTACCCCCAACATGTACTAGCCAATGTTCTCATTGGTGATATAATAGCAAAGGAAACAAGAGAGAAGAGACTCACCAGAGTAAAGATGATTGAAATGGCTTAAAAAAATTATCGTCAACAAGTCCTGCAAAATGTGAGGTACCGACAAGCAAACCAAGCAACATAGAGAAAGAGACCAAGTAGTAAGCGATACGTAAGACAAACAGTGACGAGTGGATGAATAGATATAAGAGTAAACTGCCATTCTT
>JAOTRH010142637.1:0-13706 GCA_034768845.1 Heliamphora exappendiculata | reverse complement strand
GTTAACATTGATTTTGTTCCATTCGATTTCGAATCACATGCATAATCGACACCGCAGTGGTTACATGAAGCTCTCTGCCGCAGTGGTTACATGAAGCTCTCTGTTTTTTACCGACTTCGCATTTTAATTTAGTAAAATGATTCCAAACCATAGACCTTTTTCTACCACCCTTCCCAATATAACATTCAGATTCAGCAGTTCCTTTCATGATTTCTTGTATGATAGGACTCTCAGCAACATTTAGATTCTTTGGTCTTTGTTATATCATCCATCTATGAACAAATCAAAAAAAATAAACAAAAATGAGTGGTGACGGGGAATGTGTATTTCAATTTGAACAAGATAAACTTCATAAGATAATGGAAAATTACACATGGACAGATCACACATGAATATTCAACACTTGACATTCAAACTCAAACAGTTCGAAATTCCTAAATTCCAAAAAAATGAAAGTAAGAAACTTACCTCAAGGATCAAACTAATTTCTAGTAGTCGTCGATGCCAAAATCCTCAGATTAGGTGTTAAAGATTCTAAATTTACAAATTCTGAGATAACAGGCACCTAAAATTATAAGCACAAAAAGGTAAAAAATTAAGGGAGAATAGAACTAAAAAATAATTCAATACACAAAAGAGAAATAGAAAATGAAAAAAAAAAGCCCAAATCACCTACCAGCTAACAATTTGTCGTGGGTCGTCGGTTTCGTAGTGAAAGATCCGAGGAGAGATTGACAGAGCTCGAAATCGGCAAATCGAGAGTGGCAGAACTCAAAATCGGCAAATCCTCACTCGACACTCGGTCACTCCTCAAATAATCAATTAATCGAGAGAATGAGAGGGTGACAGAGCCACAACCCCCACAAAGGAGATCAGATTAACCGATTAAGAGGCGCCGACGCTGACGAGAGGGAATGAGAGAGAGATAAGAGAATAGTGAGATTCTGAGAGTGAAGAGAAGCTTCAGGAGTGACCGAGTGAGGACTGAGGAGAAACTGAGCCGTCACTGTGGAGTGAGAACTCGTTTTGGGGTTTGGGGCCGAAACTTCATATTCAAACTCAATCCCCTAAAATCAACCGACTGATTGAACGGTTTTAGTGGTTGCTTGACAAACTGAACCTCCCACGGGTTGCTTCAAAGCCGACCGTTCTTCCATTTTTTACAACGGTTCAGTCAGTCGGTCCGGTTAATTCGGAAAAACTTTCATCCCTACTGAATATTGTTATTTGGCCATATGGAACTTTTCACTTTCCCATTTATGAAATTGTTAAGTTCGGGCAGTCCTCTTTTGGCTAAAACATTTTGGAGAGTTTTGTAAAATATTGGCTTTGGGTGAAAAAGGTTAATTTGTGAATCAATGAAAGATGACCTTGGTTCAGTGCCTTGGGCTCACGGGGTTAAAAACTCAGCATCATTAGTGCATAATTTAGCAGTGTAGAACGGAATCATGATCTTGGGATCAAGCAGCACATTTACGCGGTAAAGCTTCTGATCTTGAACTTGATTGCGGAACTACAACAGTTAGGATAAGTAAAGATGTCCTGATGAGCTGAACGCTTGCTGCTGAAAAACAAGGTTTTGTTTCTTAATATAGCCTTTGCTCCCTAATATTTAACCAGCTTGCTTTAGTGTTTGGTGTTAGATCAAAGTTATTTTTTATTATCATTGCTGTTTTTTGCTGTCATCAGCATCATATACAATTGTTCTTTATCGGTTTGGGAGAATTTTTTCCAAAAAGCTTATTTTCATCTTTTCAATTTTTTTTAAAATTTTTGCCCCTTTTCTTTTAATTTTTAGATTCCTCTCGCTACGAGTAAATCAAAAAATAAAAAAAGATTAAAAAAGAAAAAAAATGTTTAGAAAAGATGAAAATAAGCTGTTTTCAGTCAAAATACAACTTATTTTCATCTTTAGTGAGCTGTTTTCAACATTGATAAAAAAAATACTTTTTAGATTTGTTGTGATGAGAGGAATCGGAAAAGTAAAAGATTTGAACGCAAATATAAACAAAAAGTCTACAATAGACGAAAATAAGCTATTTGGGAGAAGCTGTCTCAAACACCCTCATAATGTGAATGATTAAATTGAGGAAAGAAAGAGACAAAGTAAGAGATTTTGACATTCTCATTGATTTTGTGGATGCTTCTTCACTGACTTTCTGTGCCAATTAAATCCTTTAAATATTCTTTCAAGTGATACGAGGAAGTTTTGGACATGGACAATTGAATAGTGAGGACAAACCTTTAATAGGAGAAAAGCTGTCTTAGTATCGCAAAGATTTGTCATATGTTCATTCCATGTAAGGAAAATATTAATATTGAACTATTCCTCAATAAACTGAATACATCATATAGATATGGGTATTCTCAAAGCCTGAAACCATGCTAGCCCGAAAGCATTTGGCTTTCTGTAGGTTTGGCTAGTTAATATAACATAAATTCTCTCCATTTTGTGTCGCCGATGCTTGGCATCTACCTAATTTGGTGTTAAAGTTGATTCATGGCTTGTTGGTGCTCTAATGGCTAGCTAAATCTTATTTCAAGTAGTGTTGATGCATCTTCTTAATGCCTTTATGCTATTTATGAAGATAAAGATAACTATTACTTGTCCAAAAAACAGAGGCAGATAATGATAACTGCATCTACATGCAATGTATGCGGGACATGACTGCATAAATGTTTAATTGGAGTGTAGGCGTATACAGCTCCTAGCAACTAAGCACTTGTTAGAAAAATTTTTGTGGATGGGTGGGTATCTAATATACTTAATATTTGGTGGACTTTCCATCAGGAAATTCATCCGTGGAGATCAGCTCTTGGAAGGTTTTCAAGGCCAGGAACTAGCAGAAGAGGTATTTTCTTTCTTTAGTTCTCCTTGAACTACTACTTATTGAATACTACCTTTTCAATTGGGGCACAAAGAAAACAGGCCGCTGAATATTCTGAAATGTGGCGTAGATAAACAAATTCAAGATTTAGATTTGTGTTATTTAGTCAGGAAGTAGAGCTGCAAGATGGAAGTTTAACTTATTCACTATAAGAGAATGAAGAAAAAAACAACAACTTGAAGACAGATGTTGTACTAGTTCATCTAGAAAAGTTGAAAAGATAAATGAAAAAAAAGGAAGAAAGATAGAACTCAAAAGTTAAATATTGTCACCATTCACCCCAGATTTCTTTTTCCTGTCTTGTGCGTCATCAAAGCTCAAAAGATTATCCAACTGCCAAAATGTATCTAGGATTATAAATGCAACTAAATTGCTTAATTTTCATGTGAAATCCAAACTACCCCTTCTCTATGCCAGAGCCTTACCAACCTGAAAATTTGAATTATGAATGCAGCAATGAAGCATCTTGCTCCCAACTGCTCAAATAGCGGCCTATCTTTCGTAGATAGGAGTTGTAATCACCGTTTATCGAAACCGTTTACACATTTTTGTGGATCTGTTTCTCATCATTATATTGCAAGTTCTAGTACTCGTACTGTAATATCAGGCTTTTGGGTGGGACCAGATATTATTGAAGATGGATGGGGTTTTGTAGAAGCTTTTGTAAACCAAATAGCTTGATTCTTGATAGTTGTTGAATTTTGTTTGGCTTCCTTGCTTTATTAGATAGGTTTCAAGTCAAGATCACCATAAAGGGTATCATCATAATAGAAATCTGGAAATGCTTGATAATCAATCATCCCTAGAAATTGTCTTGAAAGCATTTGTGAGATGCTTGGCAGCAATTGGCTCATCTTATGGACGTGTTTTGGTTGAAGATGGACAGACAGGGTAATAGGAAGGTCAAAGAGGTTGAGGCTTTATTTTATTTTATTTTTTTCCCACAGCTAGAATTTACATTGTCTTATATATAAAAAAAGAGAACAAAGATCACCCCTAATAGCCCGTAATAAGGTTTGAAACCTTAACCTCCACTATGGAAAGTTGGGGCGATGCTATTTGGCTATAAAGGCCTTGAAATGTGAAATTATTCTATCTCATTTTCTAATGCACTTTCAGTATTTGAATAATTTTGTTTAATTGAGACTACTAGAGATAAAGAAACACAGAGATTTAAGAACAAAAGATCCCTAGGGCTGGAGTATGGTAGTGTTTGTGATACATTTTTTATTTAGCTTTTTATTTTTTATTTTTAGTGTACATTTTCACCTTTAATCTGAATTTTTATCTTTTTTATATTTCTTCTGGCAAATAAATTTAAAAATAAAAAATTAAATAGTCGCTTTTGGCCGAAATGTATTTTCTTTAGTTAACTATTTTTTTTTTAACTTCAATAAAAAGGTATTTTTACTTCTAAATGTTCTCATGATGAGTGAAAAAGTATAAAATTTGAATAAGTTAAGAAAATGAAAAAGAGCTACCTGGCATAATTTTTCACAAATCATATCTAGGTAATAGTTGGGATCAGCGATTGTTGAGCTTGAGCAAGTCAAATCTCAAATTTTCTTTTTTTGTAACAAGTCAAATCCCAAATTTTCTTCCATTGTACAGGGGGAAATTATTGTATAGGTAAAAAATACCATATTGATGTATGTATAACATATGTTCATTTAATGTGAGAATATACTGGTATGTTTTAACTATTTTTTTTTTTAATGTAAGAGCAGTTTTTATAATTATAAATATATGATGTGCATGTATTGAGTGGGTATCTCACATCAACATGTTGATGTAGCATGTTTTACCCATGAATAACTTCTCCTGTACAGGATGTTCCACGGTTTGTGAAGAAAATGACTTTGATTTGTTGTTTTTAGTTTTTTTTTTTTGTTTTTGCAAAACAAGAAAACTTTAACATGTTGTGCATGTTAACGCTGTGTTTCTAACACAATAAATTTCTGGTAGAGGAAGTATTTAATTCTTTAAAAATAACAAACTAAATTAATTTATTTTTGATTTACACATGCCTTGTTAAGTTGAAAAATAGTAGTGTAGTTAGCATTTAAAATCCAAACCAGCTTGGAGAATTATGCTATTTACTAGCACTATTTATCACTTTGCCAATAAAGAAGTAATTATTGACTAATTTCTTTATTTTTAGAAGATTCTAAATGTACATGCATTTTGGCTGAATATATATGTATAAGTATATTTATACATAGAGTGCAAATATTTTAATACATTTGGTGAGTGTACTGATAAAAAATGTATGTATTTAAAAGAATAAAACTTAATTTTATCAACCGCTAGGGTTTTAGGGAGCAAAACATTGATATATTAACTCGAGTTTGGACTTATTTTTATTTTATATAAAAATAAATGTTCTTTGCGGTTGTGAATTTATTTTGATAATTTGAACTAAATTTTTAATAAGGATATCATTGCTATTTTGTACAATAAAAAATTGTCTTTTTTCAACTCTTAAGGTGGCTTTTGAAAAAAGACAAAACTTAAGAGATTTCACATACGCTCTTAGTTTCAATTTTAGGAAACATTATTTATTTTTTGGCAAAAATATTTAATATTTAATATTTCTTAATTTATGAATTTTAAAATTTTAAAATTTAACTCAAATATTAAAAGAAATAAGCCACATCAGGTGCATATTTATATGGATTTGAAAATAAAACGAATTAAAATGTTGGCCCTATTTGGGCTAAATATGGAGATTTTTGTTCATTTTTGCATTTTTTTGATTTTTTGATTTTATATTTTGACTAAAGTATTTTTATATTTTCAAACCGAACAAATAATTTTTTTTTGATTAAAACATTAAAAAAAAAGTTAAATAAGGGCAAAGATAAAAAATATAAAATTTAGCTTATTCACTTATATGGGTTTATTTTTATCTTTTATAAAAAAATTTTATTTTAATAAAAAATAATTACTTTTTCATTTTGTTTCAATAGAAGAAATTGAAAAATATAATACTTTAACTAAATAATGAAATAAATAAAAAAAAATTAAATAAGTAATTTATTCCAAACCGAACAGTTAATTCACCATCCAAAGATTTAATTTTTTTAAAATAAAAAAAATACTTTTTCAACTTGGCTGTCAGAAATCGGAAAATATAATACTTTAATTAAATAATAAAAATAAATAAAATTTATAATTTATTTTAAAAATTAATAACAGAAACCTAAAAATTGGCCTCCAAACACCCGGATGTCGCTGCAAAATGAAATAGTAAGACTTTTCATATTTAGATAATTCCAGAACTCGTTGACAGAAAAATAAAATACAGAATAGCACAAAAAGTACAAGCATAAACATGGCCAACAATGACAAGCCAACATAAGCTACGAGGTACACCTATTCGTATACTTTTTAAATATAACAAATAAATTATAATACATGTTGATAAATTCTATTATAATTTATTTGTTATATTTAAAATGTACAATTTTGTCATTTCATATCCATAATAGAATTTAAATAGAAAAAATCAAAACAAAATAGACTCTTGTTAAATTTTTTTTTGGAAGAGAAAATCTAGGGAAAATGTGGCTACATGGCTCTTCTCCTTTTTTTGTGAAAAAAAGAGAGCTAGAGAATCAACACTTTTTACACAAATTCTCATCTAAAATCAACACTTCACACTTTTACACATTTACATTTCATTATGCATAATTGATGAGTTCTATAGGTGCTTTTGTGATATAGTAAACCAAGGAGATCTTTTAGCTAGGATGGTTTATAGGTGTATGGATTAATATATCATGTAAATCAGTTTCTTTTATGAACTTTACTGCTAATTTTTCATAACACAAATATGATTTGTTCAAATATTTACCATATTCGATCAATATAATTTTTTTGCATGGCTGACTTATACACTGAAAACAATAAAATAAGCGTCTCGAATAATCGAAATCAGCCCATTTTGAGCCTAACTAGGCTGGTCCAATCTATCAAAGGACTGAAGAGAAGCTGGACCCAATGTAAGAGATGTGGTGCAAGAAATCATGCTTTGTGAAACTACTAGCCATGTTTTGTATTAACAGTTTATTGAAAATACTGATATTTAAAATTGTAAAAACAAAATGATATTTAAATTGAAACAGTTTGTTATATTTGAGATTAAAAACAAATTGTAGAATAGGAATTTAAAAAATGATGGCAGAACAAAATATTATAATAACAAAATTAAAACTTAAACTCATAGTGCTGTAGACTCGAAATAGACAGAAAATAGACTAAGACAAGCGTGTCACTCTGTCCTTAAAGCAAATTCGCCCATAACCGTGGTGTTTACGGGTTTGAACGTCTGTCTCCTAAGATTACTTAGTCACAAGCACACAAAAGAATTACTGTAATTTGCATGCTCGGCGAACAGAATAGTGCTTATACTCTATCTTGTTAATGGACAGAATGGAGGTATGTAGAAAGAAAATCGAGTGAATAATGACAGACCCTGGGAATGCTTATTTAAGGCTGAAGAAGCACTTATTCGGACATACCTGAACCGATGCGAACCGAGTCGATTTGCAAAAACCAAACAGGCGCACCTGTTTCGGTTCACAACGGTAAACAGTAACTAACAGATAACAACCAACGAACTTATTTATTTAAAACATAAATTCAAAATTTATTTAATTAAATAGAATTTTGCCAAAAGATGAGATCCTATTCGAGGACCTGCGACTTGAACCCAAGCCAGAGCCCGAGCCCGACTCGGCACAACCGATTGGTCGGATGAGCAGGCAGTGGCGTGCGCGTGCGCGTGCGTGGTTTGGTTCAAACCAACCCTTGAGTAGGTCTCCCTCTTCCAAAAAATTAGATACTCCCAAGGGGCCCACTCCTTAGTCTAAAGTTGCCTTATATATATTCACCAAGTTCTTCATGAACTTCTAACGTGGGATAAGTCTTGTTGTTTTTCATATTACCTTATTCAGCTATATGACTTTATAAGTCATTTTCTCATTCAATACTTAATGGTTTTGATCAACCGAATACATATTCTTAATGTACTGGCGGTGAACGCAACACCATCCCGACCCATCTTTAACCGGTGTATGGATCTCACATAAAAATTAGCTCATAGTTTGCCAAAACTAAAGGTATTCAAAATCATTTTCCTAACAATCCCCTACATGAATGAAAATGATGAAAAAATAATACAAAAAGATACAGACTTAGAGAGACACAATACGAAAATCATCTGTATAAGGATGAGTGATTTTTATCCTTGAACCTTCTCCTGTGATAAACTATCGAATTTACTAGCTAATCAGTGGACGTGATGTCTTGAACTGTTCAGCCATTTGTGTAAGCTAAAACAATAGAATGCCACACAGAATCTTTTCAGATATTGTTTTAGTTCCTACGGTTATGCTCATTGTGGCCATGAGCAATTCATGATTTTCATAAGTGCTTTAAAGAACTCAGCTTGAAAATTCTCATGGAAGCAACCTTACTTCACACTCACATTGGTGATTACTTGTTAAGAGTATCTTACTATACTTTACTTGAATATTTCAAGATATAAGAATCATTAAAAACAAGCTTATTCTAAACAATTTTACAGTTATCACTGTTTCATCGTAAGAGTGGGTAGGAAACGTTAATTCTCCTCAGTGATTTTTTAGTTCCCCACAATTCGGTTGTCTATTTGAATCTAGACTTTGGGATCTTCAGTCAACTAGGTTGGGTTGCCATTGCAGAGACCTTTACACAATAGGCTTTAGACCTATTTTCATCGATACTTTGTCAACTAACTCTCTTTTTAACCTTTTGGTTAGCAGATTCGCAATATTATCACTTGACTTTACATAATCAATAATAATAACTCAATTTGAGAATAGTTATTTAACGATATTGTGTTTACGACGAATGTGTCGAGAATTACCATTATACATGCTACTTTGTGCTCTCCCAATTGCCGTTTGGCTATCGCACTGTATACAAATTGCAGGCACTAGTTTAAACCACATTAGAATATCTTCTAAAAAATCACGAAGCCACTCTGCTTCTTCTCATGTTTTATCTAAAGCAATAAATTTAGATTCCATTGTGGATCTTGCGATATACATTTTCTTGAAAAATTTCCAAGATACTGGTGCACTTCCCAGAGTAAAGACATACCAATTCGTGAATTTGAAGTATCTAATATCAGATATCCAGTTTGCATTACTGTATCCTTCTAGTACTGCTGAATATCTCGTATAATGCAGTCCATAATTTTGGGTACACCTCAGATAAATTCTCATCCAACTCACCATTTAAAAATGCTATCTTAATATCTATTTGATGTATTTGGAGATTGAATATTACTGCTATAGCAATCATTATACGGATGAAAGTTATTCGAGTAATTGGTGAGTATATATCAAAATAATCTAGGCATTCATTTTACCTATAACATTTGACAACAAGTCTAGTATTGTATTTGTCAATTGAACTATCTGCTTTCACATTCTTTTTAAAAATTTACTTGCAACCAAGAGGTTTACAACTTGGTGAAAGATTCATCAATTTTCAAGTGTAATTTTACAAAATAGATTCAAATTCATTATTTATAACCTCCTTCCACAAAGGAGTTTCAGGAGTGAACATTGCTTCCTTAAAACTCAAAAGCTCTTTTTCTAACATATAAGTTAAAAAATCTGGACCAAAGTTATTTGACTTTGTTTCTCTTTTTTCACGTCTTGGTTCATCAGAATCTTCTACTTGTTGGTTTTTCTCATTGCCAAAAACAGTATCAAAAGTCCTTTTACTAAAACATGGTCCTTGTATGATTTTATAAGGAAAAATATAAGTATTTCTTGATTCAATAATTGTGAATAATTGTGTTAACATGAACTTCTGGTATATTTGACTTATGCAGTAAGAACTAGTATGTACTACTATTTTCTGCATAACCAATAAATATACAGTTAATGGTCTTGGGTCTTGTTTTCACTTATTTTGGAATAAGGACCATAACCTTAGCCAGATACCCCCACATTTTCAAGAATTTATAGGTGGACTTTCGGTCCTTCCACAATTCATACAAAGTGTCATTTGCCCTTTTAAGAAGTAATTTGTTCAAGACGTAGTTAGCAGTTAGAATTGCTTCTCCCTACAAATTTTATGGTAATCTTGAACTTATCAACATAGCATTCATCATTTTTTTTAAGATTCTATTTTTTCTTTCAGTAATTCTATTTTGCTGTGGAGAATAAGGTGCGCTAGTTTGGTGAATAATTTCATGTTTAAAATAGAACTCGGCAAAAAAAAATTCATATAAACCACCCCTGTCGCTTCTAATCACCTTAATTTTTCGGTTAAGTTAATTTTCAACCTCATTTTTGTAATGTTTAAACATTTTTAAGGTTTCATCCTTACTTCTCAACAAATACACATAACTACATCTTGTGCAATCGTCTATAAAAGTTAAAATACTTTTTCCCATCGCGTGTTTGAACAAATTTCAAATCACACATTAGTATGGATTAAATTCAAAAGTTCAGAACTTCTATCAATTGAATGAAAAGAAAGCCTCATTAACTTTGTTTCCACACAAGTTTTACATTTATGATTTGAATCTATATTTAAGTTAGGTAAATAGTCTAAATTAATTAATATACGCAAAGTATCAAAATTAACATGTCCTAATCTACCATGCCATACATTTGAAGATTCAAACAACTAAGCAAGAGATGTGTTGATTTTATTAGTAGACAGAACACCAATCATTACATTCATCTTAAAAAGGCCATTACTCATGTACCCATTTCCTACATACACCCCACTTTTCATGAGAACAAACTTATCAGACTTAAAGACCAACTTGAACTCGTTCTTGCTTAGCAGCGACCCGAACACCAAATTTTTACGAATTTTTGGCACATGCAGCACATTCTTTAGAGTCAGCTCCTTCCTTGATGTCATCTTCAAAATCACGTTCCATTGTTCTTCAACCTCAAAAGTTGAGGAGTTCCCCATGAAGAGTTTTTCTCCATGCTTCACTGGTTTGTAAAAAGTGAACATTCTCTTCTCAAAACAAACATGTCAAGTAGCACATGTGTCCACCTACCATTCTTTAGGATTTGAACCTACAAAGTTTACTTCATTTACCACTGCACATAAACTTAAATCAACCACATCATTGGAGAAATTCTCCACTTTAGTCGCATGAGCCTACAGGGTCTTTTTACTGTATTTTGCCTGAATATTTTGCTTGCTTCAATTATCAACTGCATAGTGTCCTTGTTTGTCACACTTGAAGCGTTTTTCCTGAAACTTGTACTTTTTATTTGCACCTCTTTTCGAGCCATGAGAAGACCCTTGACCAGAATAATTTCTCTTTTTGTTATTGTTGGTCTGCCCTTGCCCCTGTTCAACAATATTAACTTTAGTCACAAATTGACCTCCCATCTTCTTTTCTGAACCACGGTTGTCTTCTTCAATTATCGGCCGTACTATGAGATCCTCCAGTTTCATCTCGTTGCGCTTGTGTTTCAAATAGCTTTTGAATTTTTTTCAAGATGGCGATAATTTATCAATAATTACAGCTACTTGGAATGACTCGCTCAGAGACGTCCATTCTACATGAATTTCATACAGAATTACTTGATGCTCTTGGACTTGGTTGATTACAGTCTTAGAATCAACCATTTTGTAATCAAGAAAACGACCGACGATAAACTTCTTCAAAACGACCGACGATAAACTTTTTCATCCCGACGTCTTTAGTCTTGTACTTATTGTCCAAGAATTCCCACAATTTCTTTACAGTTTGTTTGGTACAATAAACACTGTATAGTGTATTATCCAAGCCGTTGAGGACATAATTTCTACATAAAAAGTCGGCATGCTTTCGTGATTCTACATAAAGTCACCTTTTTTCAGTACAGGAGCATCATTTTGCGAAAATCTAGCCAAATTAAGTGTGGTTAGATAGAATAACATTTCCGTTGAACTTTATGGGTTTTTCTTCATGATTCACTGGAATAGTAGTCGGTATTATAGGTATAATTGGTGCAAACACAACAGTTGGGACGGGAGTGGACACATCACCGATGTTTGTATTGGTATTCACAAACTCGTGAATGATATCTATTGCCATTTCTGTTTAACAGAAATACAATACAATTCAAAAAATTTAAAACAATAAGATGAATCGATAATTATTTTAAAAAAAACTGTTTTAAAAAACTGTTTAAAAAACAAGAAAATATAAACTGTATAAGAGCTGTTTTAAAACTGAACTAATTAAAAAAGGAACAGTTTTAAAACTGTTTTAAAGAAAAAACAATAAACACTGTTTAAAAAAAAACTGTTCCGGCTTTAAAAAAAAATAAACACTGTTTTATTCCCATGTTGCTTTACCTACTCCACTTGGTGATATGTACACTGTTTTAAAAACTGAACTAGTAAACAGAAGAAAAAAAAAAAAAGAACAGGACAAAAAATATACACTTTTTTTTATAATATTAACAGAAATCAATAAAACTACTATAGATTAAAAAATATATCTATAAATAAAAAAATTGTAATATGAACTGATGTCAACAACCGAAGATAATAAATTGGTTCCAAAAACTAATAATGCCAAAACCAGTTCGTTATTGACAGAAGCAAACAAACACATCACATAAGCATATATTTAACAAATAATTATTGTAGTAATAAAAAATTGACACATGTATTAAACCTAATCAAACACTCCGTAAGGGTGACATGACCAAGGCATGGGGGATAATCCTCTCTCTCTACCTATAAATATGCCTTTTTAACTCAAAACAAAGGTATGCACGTTTACCTTATCTCTTATAAATATTTTCTCTCTCAAGTTTCATTTAACTTATCTCTTATAAATATTTTCTCTCTCAAGTTTCATTTAACTTGGGGATTAGAGAGCCTCCTGCTGCCTATCGGCCGGGGGCTTATTTTGCAGGTATGCTGTTATGGAGCACTTGGGGTTCGATCGTCTTTACCTTTGTCAAGTTCTTAACCATCACTAAAAGAATAAGAATAATCTTCGTCCTCTTAGTTTATATATATACTAGGTATTGCCCGTGCTTAAATACATTATCACTATTTTTTTTGAGATTACTCGTACATTTTAATAATTTCTCTAAAATCTCATATTACTATGAATAATCCATACTAAAAAACGCTAAATCGGAAAACAATTAACAGAATTTTTTCTATTTTTCGAATAATCCAACGATGTGACCGTTTACCAAATAACATGTAATAAAATCAATCAACACAATACACACAGGCTCTGCCTGAATTCAACAACAAAATCACAACTCAATTATAACCATCATAACTTCTCAGGCATATATTTAAAACCTCCAATTCGAATTCAATAACATAAACCAATTTTAAAAAATTTATTTTAAGTATTAAACTTCTAAAAAAAAAATGGCAGAATTTTTCAAATTTTTTGAATAATTCAACGGTTTGATCGTTTACCAAATAACTTGTAATAAAATCAAGTAACACAATATACACATGCTCTGCATTGATCCCAACAATAAAATCACAACTCAAATAAAATCATCATAACTTCACATGTATGCATTTAAAACCTCCAGTTTGAAATCAATAGCATAAACTAATTAAAAAAAAGAAATAGATAATTATTATAAGTATTAAACTTCTTAAAAAAAGTGAGAATTTTTCCTGTTTTTCGGATAATCTAACGGTTTGACCGTTTACCAAATAACCTATAATAAAATCTGTTGGAATGTATACTGAAAAGTCATACTTTTTATGTATTTTATTCTGGATCCCTGGCATATTAATGAGAAACATTTGAGA
>JAOTRH010142626.1:0-13706 GCA_034768845.1 Heliamphora exappendiculata | reverse complement strand
GACCTAGCCAAGATAAGCTACTATAACGATGTACTACAATCGTACCAATGGAATGTCTGGGTCCATTGCGATTGTGATCCTACCTGTATAATCTGTCATAACCTTTGACCTGATCTTCCGTACAGCACGCACCGAGTCAAATACTGGATAGAATATACGGACTATAAATTCATGCATCACAAATATAAATATGAAACCATAAAGGCAAAACCATCTCAAATGTTTCTTATTAATATGCTAGGATTCTAGAATAAAATACATAAAAACCACGACTTTTCAGTAAACATTCCCAACATTTTTTGTATATGTGAGCATGGGAGTTGAACCTTAGGATTGATTAGTCTTGTCTTCAGACATTTGGATTAACAAATTTGAAAGCCAAGTTAGAAATGCGTTTGGCTGACGTGTTTTCTAGCTAGAAATTTAAGTGGGTTATCCAAATTGACGCGTCACACTTATCGGTTCTTCTCGATATGTGAGATATATTTTTATGATCTTGAATGACTATGTGTTAGCATGATTATGTGTTTTATGTCTTATGTTGTTATGTTGCTTTGTATAGAAGTTATGTCCGCGCGGGGAGGACGAGGCCGTGGCTGTGGTTTAGGCCAAGGAGATGTGCCAATCCCTAATGCTGGGGATGCTAATGCTCCCTAAGGGCTGGTAGATGGGGTGAACTTGTTGTGTGAGATGGTAGGCTCTATCCGTCAGCTAGCCGAGGTCACTAGGAGTAGAGAGAGAATACCCGAGCCAAGGGCGACTATCGCGATGTGGGAATTTTGACGTCTCGACCCTCCTACCTGTTAAGGTTGGTATACTAAAACCATATTTTTCGTATTTAATTTTATTTTTAATAAAATTAATTTTTTATTTTATGAGAATCTTTACGAGCAATGTATGCATATCATTTCTTTGTTATGTATGGATGTCTAATATTCTGTATAATATTTAACCTGGTGTGTAGAGTACGACTTGCACACAAAAGATCAGATTTTAGGTTCTTACAGAATATAAGTTTTATGTTCACAGTTTAGATAAAAATAGATATACAATCGGTACGACTATAACACAGAGTTTCAGTAGACTTGTCTTTGTTACAGAAAACAGATAATAGCGTCGTCTATTGTTCCGACTCTCTGTGCTAGTACACTTTGTGTGTATTGAACGAGACATTTTGGGTAATTAATTTTATACTAACTATATAAATTAATTCACACCTCAAGATTATTATAAATAGTGCTTATCCTCTTAATCCTGAAATAATTATTGATTTGCGTTTATTTAATATTCGTTATTTTGATTCATTAGAGGGTGCGATCTTCTATGGGTTTATATTCCTGATGAGTTGGATAGTGGTATTATTTATATGACAAATATTAATTATTGACGGAATTCACGTCCTGAAATATTGAGATTGACGATACCCACTTAAGGATGTTTATAAGTTTTGACCGGATCAAACCCTACTGGTAGATTTAATTATCTAGCGATTAAATAATTTAAGCGGAAGGACTTAAGGAATATCAAGATGCGGATTAAATTAAATTTTCAGTAATTAAATTTAAATGACAAGTATCGAGAATCTTAACATGGGAAGAAATTGTAAGCATTTAATAACAAGGGCTCAATGCAAGAAAGTCTTGAGATTATGGGTCAGAGTGCAACTATACTTTTTTAGTGGTGTGAACTGCAATTCAGTATTTTATAAAAATTGCAGAAACCGCTGCGTCTTTTCATAATTACATAAACCACTAGTAGGTATCTGTGTTCCACTGGAAGTCTTATTCATAATTACTCCTTAGGTTCCTACTGTAGCCCTATATATATGCGGGTAGGCTGAACCAGTTTTATATCATATCATTGATGTATTATATTTTGTCTCTCAAGATTAAATATATATGGGTTCTGTCAGTATGAGTTCTCGATTGTCTGTAGCCCACACTACGTTCGAAGACCGCATAAAGGAATACAGTAGAAGATCTGACTAGAGCTTCAACTTGGAATCAAATCGTAGTTGAAGAATTGATCGACAAAAGGTATTCTTCTAAATTAACTTTAGTTGCACGGGTTTATTTTTGATCATTCGACGTCAAATTTTTTATCTGGAGCCTGTTTCGGCGTTTACCCGTTTATTTAATTTTTTTACCAAAAATCGATTGCAAAAACAATGATCTAAGTAGTTTTGCCTCCAACACTACCTTTACCAGGGATCTCAATCCCAAGGTGGCTACGAAATGGCTAAAGCTTGTGACTAGAATTCTAGATACCCTATAGATAGTTGAGGATGACCTGAGGATTTCACTCGCCGCATTTTAGCTGAGAGGGGATGCTCATGAATAGTGGAAGTTTGCTAGAATGGTTGTGGGAGGCACATAGGATGCTTTTACCAAGGTATTTCTGGAGAAGTATTTTCTCGAGTTCTCGAGAGATCTTTACCGTGAGGAGTTCTTTTCCCTCACCCAGGGGGCGCTGAGTGTGGTGCAGTATGAGGCGAGGTTCACTAGTTTATCCCGATTTGCTCAAGACTGCATATCTATTAACGATTTGCGCTCGAAGAAGTTTGAAAGGGGTCTGAGGCCCGCAATTAGAGAATGGGTGGCAAGATTGAGATTACGTGTTTTTACAAATTTGGTGGAGTTAACAGTTGTTATAAAAAATACGCTGAATGAGACTCGTAGACCTAGGGAGGTCAGGGCATCGTAGAGTGGCATGGATACTTAGTCAGGTGGGCGCTCCAATAAGAGGTAGAGGTCCTTTGGCCCTGGCCCACATCCTTCAGGGTCACAGCAGCAGTTTTCTATACCATTACCTTTAATGACTTTGTCAGGAAGGTCAGAATAGAGAGAGATCATCTATTATCGGTGTAAATAGCCTGGGCATCGAGTGACGAATTGTTCACAGAATGGACAATCTAAGAGTTCAGTACAGGAGAGAGAGCCACCGGTTTGTTATAGATGCGGCCAGTCGGGGCACATTTGTAGGATCTATCCTCAAGGAAGGAGTGCACAGAGTACGGCATGAGCACCAGTTGTTCCGCCAGCACAAGGACAACAGATTTATTAGCAGCTTGTGGCTTAGACGCATATGCCCTTACTGATCCCAGTTCTTTCAAGGCACTGGTCGTGCCTGATGCTATAGCTACTACATTAGTGATCAAAGGTACTCTCTTAGTGTATAGATCATGGGCCAGTGTTCTTATCGATAAGGGAGCATCACATTCCTTTATTTCATCTGCTTTTGCATCTACATTGGGGTTAGAGACAAACTCGTTGGGTAGTAAGTTTAGTGTAGTGACCCCGATCGGTGGGAATGTGGTGTTGGGTCGAGTTTGTAGATCCTATGAGTTGGGAGGTCATTGATCGTTGTTTAGAGTTTGATTTCATCATTCTAGACATGACCTCGTTTGATATCATCCTAAGGATGAACTTTCTTAGTATGATTGCTTTTGTTTCATGGGCGGTCAAAACGAGGGTTTGGTTTTCATGCCCGGTGTTTTTCGAAACTGAGAAAACCTAGGTTTCCTCTTTTCTACTCTCATATTGCATGAGGCTATTGGGATTCGAGGGGAGTTTTCCCCCTGTGGTTTGCAACTATCTAAATGTCTTTTCTGATGATCTGTTTGAGCTGCCATCGAGTCGTGAGGTAGAGTTTTCTATCGATCTTGTTCTGGGAGTTGCTCATATTTTAATGCCATCTTACCGTTCTGCACCGGCTGAGTTGTGAGAACTCAAGGTACAGCTTCAGGAGTTGCTTAATAAGGGGTTTGTACGTCTGAGCACGTCACCGTGGGGAGCTCCATCTCTTTTTGCAAAAAAGAAGAATGGGTCCTTGAGGTTGTGTATTGACTACCGAAAGTTGAACTAAGTAACGGTAAAAAACAAGTATCCTATGCCGATGATTGATGACTTGTTTGACCAACTGAAGGGTTCGAGTTGCTTTACGAAGATTGATTTAAGATCAAGGTACCATCAATTGAGGATTAGGGACGAGGACATAGCGAAGACTGCCTTTCTGACTCGTTATGGTCACTATGAGTTTTTGGTTATGCTGTTCGGTTTGAAAAATGCTCCTGCAACATTCATAGGTTTGATGAACCGTATATTTTATTCGTATCTAAACAGTTTTGTGGTTGTGTTCGTGGATGATATTCTTATTTACTCACCCACGAGGGAGATGCATGAAGAATACCTCCGTATTGTTCTACAGCTTTTGAGAGAGCATCGTCTATATGCTAGTTTGAGAAGTGTGAATTTTGGATGCCCGAAGTAAGGTTTCTTGGACATGTGGTACCGAAGGATGGAGTATCAATCGATATTTGAAAGACTAGCGCAATGATGGATTGGGAACGATCGAAAAATGTATGTGAGATCCGCAGCTTTTTGGGTTTGACAGCTTACTATTGGCAATTCGTGAAAAAAATTTCTAAACTTGCCACACCGATGAGGCGTCTTACACGGAAGGGAGTCAAGTTCGTTTGGAGTGAGTCTTGTGAGTTGGCATTTCAAGAGTTAAAGAAGAATTTGACTAGTACACTAGTGTTAGTTATTCTAGAACAAGATTTAGGTTACACAGTCTATTATAATGCATCACATGACAATTTGGGTTGCGTTCTGATGTAGGAAGGTAAGGTCGTGGCTTACGAATCTCGACAGTTGAAAATGCATGAGAAGAATTATCTGACACATGATTTGGAGTTGGCAGCCGTGGTTTTTGCCTTAAAGGCATGGCGACACTATCTTTATGGCGAGCATTTTGAGGTTTTCTCCGATCACAAGAGTTTAAAATACTTATTTTTATAGAATGACCTAATTCTACGCCAACGATGGTGGATGGAGTTTATAGAAAATATGACTTTGAACTGTGGTACCACTCGGGGAAGGCCAATGTTGTAGCTAATGCTCTTAGCAGAAGATCTCATGGTTCGTTAGCTTCCATTGCTATACGAGTATGGGACATGCTTGGAGAGGTTGGTGAGTTTGATCTATGTCTCGGGGAGACAGGGAAGGGTGCAACTTTATTTTCACTTATCTCACGACCCGTGTTGGTTGCTCGTGTACTAGAGGTTCAGTAGACAGATCAAGAGGATAAGATGTTATGGGATCGTATTACTAGTGGAAAGGACACCACACGGTGGGCTGTGAGTCCGGATCAGAGTTTAAGATTGGCAAGGAGAGTGTTTGTACTAGAGTCGTGTTGTGCTAAAGTACTACATGATTTTCATCATTCTCGTCTTGCAGTGCACCCGGGAGGCACCAAGATGTATCATGATATGCGCCGTCAGTTCTGGTGGAAGGGAATGAAGAGGGTTGTGGTTCAGTTTGTTTCTCGGTGCCTTACTTGTTAGCAGGTAAAGGCAGAACATCAGAGACCAGCAGGGTTGTTACAGCCATTGCTAGTATTCAAATGGAAGTGGGAGAACATCATGATGGACTTTGTATCAGGACTTCCCACATCGTCTAAGGGATATGATGCTGTTTAAGTTGTAGTCGATAGGCTAACAAAGTCTGCACACTTTCTTCCCATTTGTGTGCAGGTTTCTGTGGACAAACTGAGTAGGTTGTATGTCAGTGAGCTAGTTCGATTACACGGGGTACCTATATCTATTATTTCTGATTGAGACTCGCGCTTTACATCGCGCTTTTAGTAGAGTCTTCAGGTGGGTTTAGGAACAAGCTTGATGTTCAGCACTTCTTTTCATTCAGCAAATGAACGATCAATCCGAGTGGACTATCCAAATCTTGGAGGATATGTTGAGAGCCTGCGTGCTTGATTTTTGGGGTTCTTAGGAAGATCACCCACCGTTGGTAGAGTTTGCGTATGACAATAGTTATCAGTCTAGTATTGGGATGACACCTTTTGAGGCTTTATATAGCAGGCCGTGTAGGTCACCGGTGTGTTGGATAGATGTGGGAGAGACAGCAGTTTTAGGACTAGACTTAGTGCGAGAGACAACAGAGAAGATTACTGCGATTCGCCAACGTTTAGTGACGGCTCAGAATCGTCAGAAGAGCTATGTTGATCAGAGGAGAAGACCTTTGGAGTTTGAGGTAGGGGACCATGTGTTTCTAAAAGTCTCGCCACTTAGAGGTTTGTTGAGGTTTGGCCGTAGCGAGAAGCTATCACCGTGTTTTATCAGACTATTTGAGATCCTTGAAAGGATTAGAGAGGTGGCATACCATCTGGCTTTACCACCTCAGTTGGCATCTGTGCACAACGTGTTTCATGTTTTCATGCTTCGGAAGTATGAGCCTGACCCATCACATGTGTTGGATTAGGCTGAGTTACGAGTGAATGAGGATATTACTTATGAGGAGCGACCTATGAAGATCGTGGACACAAAGGAGCAAGTGTTTAGGGATGAAATTTCTTTAAGGGGGGAGAGTTGGGAGACTCGGTTCCTTTTCTTTTTCTTTTTCTTTCTTTTTTATATATATATTCAATGTGTTAGTTTTTGCTTCATTGCTTTAAAATAGCATATGTTATATGTGTTTTACACGTGTTCGGGTTTTGAAAAGGCTAGTTTAGTTGGTTTGTTTTAGAGTTGTGAACCGTTTGAAATTCGTCGGCTAGGGTTTCCTTTTCCCCGTCGTTCAGTTGACTGAAGTGGTTGTTTCAGTCGACTGAATGGTCAGTGTGGTCGTTCAGTCGACTGAAGTGGACAACTCAGTCGACTGAACTGGGTCGGTGGAGTTTTTTGAGATTCCAGTAGCTTTCTTCAGTCGACTGAAGTGGGAGGTTCAGTCGACTGAACTCCTGTGTTGGGTGGAGCCTATAAATGTCAACCTTTTAGAAGATATTTAAAAAATCTTGTTTCTTCAAGACAAAGTTTCCTCTTTTATACATAAATGCTCCACCTTTTCTCTAGTTTTTTAGGGGGCTCGAGCTTGGCTTTTGGCGAACAAATAGTCTTTGCTATCCTCGACGAGGGCTTCGTGTTCATCCGGACAGAATCTCATTTCGGCAAAGTATATTTTTTGATGCCTCGAGTTTTTAATTCAACGAGGTAGGATCCTAAACTCTCATGTCTTAAAAAGGGTACTACATAGAATATTATGCATTTTTACCATTTTAAAATACATGAAAAGTTGTTTTAGGTGTTTAATCTCTGTTTGGTAGGAAAAAATGACTTTTAAAGTGTTTTCATGGTTCATCCCATGTTGATGGATGTGTAGATGTTTGCGGTTTTCAAAAAGGTGATCAGAAAACGGTTGGATTTATGAAAGGTTTTGATAAAACGTGTTTTGAAGGTTTGGAGCTAACCCTTGGGGTTGAGCTTTGATTTTTAAATATTTGGATGAGAGGTTGGTTTATCTCGATGGATATAAGAATAATATGACGGTATGTATGGGGATATTTAATACATGGCTATGTGCGTACTTATATATGTTGAATCACGCTAAGAACAACATATTAGGACAAGTGATTGTCTCGCGGTGAAAGACCGCGAAGAACTACATATTAGGACAAATGATTGTCCCACAGTAAAAGACCGTGAAGAATCTGATGATTAAGTTAGTATTATCCCATGGTGAAAGACCGTGAAAGAGTACGACATGCATATGAACATTGTTGTTTATACTTACTATATTGTCGGACATTGTTAGATATCGAGAAACGACGAGAAAACGTATAATTTTTTAGAAGTGAAACTATTTTTCTTTCAGACTCGTGTGAGTCAGAATTTTCATATTATTCGTGTTACCATGTTTTGTTTTTGAATGCATGCTAGTGTATTTTTCTATTGAGCTTCGGCTCACATTGTGGAATTTATGCAAACCTTTTTCAGGTGACTGTGATCACGAGTGTTGATCTAGTGGAACCCCGGAGGCAGAAGACCTTTGTTTAGAGTTTTCTTTGTTATGGGAATCATGTACCGTTACATGTATTACCTGTTATTAAAAGCATATTTTTGTTTGAGGCAAAACTACAAAGATAATAGGTTTTTAAAACGATTAATCGATAAAAATTTAACTGGACGAAAAAATGCCAAAACGGGCTCCAGATAAAAAAATTTGACGTCGAACTATAACAAATAAACCCGTGGAACCAAAGTTAATTTAGAAGAATACATCTTGTAGATCTAGTCTTTAACTACGATTTGATTCTGAGTTGAAGCTCTAGTCAAATCTTCTACTGTATTCGCTTATGCAATCCTCGAACGTAGTGTGGGCTACGATTCTCCGAGAACTCGTACCGGCAGAATCCCGATATAGTTAAGTCTTGAAAGACAAAAATAATATCATAATAATATATGAGATATCTGAACTATTAATTCTATCAATCTCAAACTGGTTCAGTCTATCCACATATATATAGGGTTACAGCAGGGACCTAGAGAGTAATTAAGAGTAAGACTTCCAGTGGAACGCAAACACCTACCAGCGATTTCTGTAAATAAAGAAAGACGCATAGCAGCATCTGCAATTATGGAAAACTAGCAGCGATTTCTATAATTTTCATAAAATACTGAATTACAGTTCACACCACTAAAGAACTATAATTGCACTCTGACCCATAATCTCAAGACCATCTAACATTGAGCACCTGTTATTAAATGCTTACCATTTCTCTCCACGTTAAGATTTTTGATACCCGCCAAGTAAATTTAATTACTGACAATTTAATTTAATCGGCATCTTGATATTCTTTAAATCATTCCGCTTAACTTATTTGACCGCCGGATAATTAAATCCACCTGCAGGGATTGGCCCGGTCAAAACTTATAAGCACCCTTAAGGGGGTATCGTCAATCCCGATCTTTCAGGACGTGAATTCTGTCAATAATTAATATTTTTCATATAAATAATATCGCTATCCAACTCGTCGGGAATATAGACCCACATAAGATCGCACCCTCTAATGAATCAGAATAACGAATATTAAATATATGCAAATTAATAATTATTTCAGGATTAAGAAGATAAACACTATTCATAATAACCTTGAGGTGTGAATTAATTTATATAGTTAGTAGTCAGTACTAAATTAATTACCCCAAATGTCCCGTTCAATACACACAAAGTGTACTGGCACAGAGAGTCGGAACAATAGACGACGCTATTATCTGTTTTCCGTAACCAAGACAGGCATACTAAAAATCTATACCACAGTTGTACCGATGGTATGTCCATTTTCATCTAAACTGTGAACATAAAACTTATATTCTGTAAGAACCTAAAATTTGATCTTCTGTGTGTAAACCGTACTCTATACACCATATTAAATACTTTACAGAATATCGGACATCCATGTATAACAAAGAAATAATATACATACATTACTCATAAAGATTCTTATAAAATAGAAAATTAATTTTATTAAAATTAAATTAAATACTAAAAACGTAGTTTTCAGTTTACCAACCCTAACAAAACCTCCACTTCCAATGAACTCAATGGTCCATCTGCTACCAGTCTGTTTATCCTTTTTAAATTAATATGATCCAAGCGTAAGTGCAAAATAAATGTTTAGTTCATTAAAGAAGGAAATTTTTCTCTTATATGGTAATGTAGATGTATTATTTATTTCAGTCAATTGCAGTGTAGGGGAGATTGGAGTAATAATATAAAGATTATCCACTAATGTACCAGAACAGATAACCCGTTTATTATCCTTAATAACTACAGAGTTATTAAAATAAACAAAATATCTGTCTTTAGCTAATCCAGAAACAGAAACTAAGTTCCTTCTAATGGCAGGTACATAAAGACGATATCTTAATATTAATACCCGATCTCTATCAAAACTGAGACTGGCATTTCCTACTGCAATTGTTATTACCTTTGTATTATTACCTATATGCAGGTAAACCTCTCAATCACTAAGTTGTCGGATTTCCTAGAACCCCTGCAATGAATTGCAGACATGATTAGTGGCTTCCGTATCTACACACCAGGTACTGGTAGATAACACCGCTAAATATATTTCATAACCAGTGAATAGAAATTACCGTATTTGTTCTGCCTTCTGAGAAATACTTGACATAACTTTTTCTAGTGCTGGGTTTAGTTGTAGTGAAAACATCTGTCTTTTGGCTTTTTCACACCAATCCATGACCCACTAACTATCCTAGAAAATGTGTCTCCCTGTTTCTGAACATTTTTTTTCTTCATGTCTTTCAGCCCCGAGGAAGAACCTTTTTCTGAAACAGACACATTTCCTGGTATTGAAGGAACATCATTTGTAGTTAAAGTTATATTCAAGTTACATTTTCAGTCTACATAATTTGGTCCCATAAGTTTGTTTTCTTTGAGTATTGAAGCGAGTGGGTTAAAATTTATTTTAATCCTGAGAATCACATAATTAAAAAAATCGTTAATTATGATGAGAAAAACTTTGAATTTATTTTAATTTGGTTCCCTCTACCATTTTAAAATTAATTCGCCAGCAGCCTGGTAACCTGTGAATAGCATGCCAAGCTTGGTGGACGTCTACTATCCATCATAAGACCAGATAAACCAATTTCTTTTAATTTTACTATCTAGGCAACTGACCATGCCAAGTAAAATTAAATAGCTGACATAGTTTCAGCCCAGTATGTAATAGCAGTGACTCAGTTGGAGATGATACTATTATATACAGCTACCATCACCTAATCCCAAATTAATCGCGCTTCGCAATGAACCCTTCAGTTGGAGAAGTGATCCACACTAACTATTATTTAAAATTATCTCTAAAAAAGATTTGTACTGGCGATACCGCAATTATTCTGTCCGTTGGGGATGAAGGCCTTACTGCCGACACGTATAGTTTAATTGTATCGCCTACAAACTGGTGATGGAGACTGCAGAATTTATCTGTGAATAAATTCTCTCTCCTACTTAGATTTATAAAATATTTTTTAGGGTTATAAAAATCCATTTTATTAAAATAAGTTTATTAATTTCGAAAGTCACACGATCTGAAAGAATCAAACATCTTTTCGTGTACATGATTCTAAAAATTCTAGTTTATCAAACCATCTTTTGAAAGTCACACGATCTAAATGAATCAATCATCTTTCCGTGTATACGATTCCAAATATTCTAGTTTATCAAACAATCTTTTGAAAGTCACACGATCTGAATGAATCAAATAACTTTTCGTGATTCTAAAGATTCTGATTTATCAAACCATCTTTTCGTGTTTAAATGCATAACAAATAAAATTTAATAAATACACAATTTTTTCTCTAGCTTTTCTGCTAAGATAGTGATTAAAGGCATTTATTTATTTTATTTTTTGTTTCATATTTTTCAAAAAATAATAATTTATTTCGATTAAATATTTTTTATTTAATTAATTCAAAATCAAGAATTAATTTTTACATTTTTCTAAAATATCTGATTTTTTAAAAAATTATCTTAAACGTGATATTTTGTAAAAAATAAAATTTTTAAAATTTTTTTATTTAATTAAAATAAATTAATTAAAAAAACTTAATTTTATTTTCTATTACAAAATATTTTAATTAAAACTGAATTTTTAAATTAATTAAATTAATAGGATAAAACAAACCAATATTTTTCTTTTACGCAATTAAAATATAAAATTAAATTAAATGCAAGATTAATAAATATTATCCCAGTTTTATGATTAAACTGAAACTCTAAAGAATTTTTATTTCATGTTAAAAGATAAATTTTTTGTCTTTCAGTCTGTATTAGATTCCTACTTTCCCTTATCATGTTCACATATGAACTCTTTTTAATTTAAGAGCCCTGTTTATGCTTCAACTGAAGCACTAATCCCAATTCATTTGCACCAATCAGTGTTGGAAAGCTATTGTGATTGGCGTGTTAGGCGCCGTTGGAACCTTTTTGATTGGGAATAGCTTTGGCCGCACGCTTGCTTTGCTGGAAGCTAGGAATTACAAAACCACTTCCTTTTTCCCTCAAACCCGGCGCCCCTTTGATTTTCGGAACAGCTCTGTTTGGATTTTTGTCAATGGGAATTCGATTACCATTTAGTGCTAATTGGTTTTCGGAACAGCCGCTACTGTTGGGAATTGTTGCAAACCAAATATCCAATATCCTCCACTGTTGCTTGATTGGGAAAGCTTCAAAGTTGGATGAGCCGAAAATAGCTTTGATGGCTTGGAAAACCAGCACTACTATGCTTCATTTGGGAGAATACTGAAAACGGCCACATCAGCTTCAAAGTCGCCGCCCCTTGGAAAGCTTTGAAATCAGTTGTTTCTTGGCTTGCGCCATGTTTGGCGCTGGCTATTAGCTTGGCCGCTTCTTGCTCAAGAAAAACAAGTGTCGCCTTTTTTTTTAATTCAGAAAAATAAAACTGGAGAGAAAAAAAATTTTGCGGTTAAAACCACCAGAACCACCGCCAACCACCGCCGTTTCTTTCATACATGTTCTTATTTTTCTTTCTAATAAACTAGAAAAAAAAATTTAAAGAATATAAATATTTTACATCAAAACTTATGTCCCGTATGCTCATATTTGATCTAAAAATTAATTAATCTAACACGGTCAACTCCCATGATTAAAAAAAATAATTAAATCATCATTCACGCATTCAATCAAATATAAAAATAAATGATGATCAGAAAATTGGGATTAGAACGTCTGCAAAAAAAAGTTAGCACAGTTCTAAACCTACCCAGCCCCGATAACCGTAAATAAAAAACAAAACAGCTCTGGTACCAATTTGTTGGAGGCAAAACTACCAAGATCATTATTTTTTCAAATGATTAATCAGTAAAAAATTAACTGGACTACCAAACGCCAAAACAGGCTCCAGATAAAAAAATTTGACGTCGAACGATCAAAAATAAACCCGTGCAACCAAAGTTAATTTAGAAGAATATCTCTTGTAGATCTAATCCTCAATTACGATTTGATTCCGAGTTGAAACTCTAGTCAGATCTTCTATTGTATTTTTTTACGCGATCCTCGAAAGTAGTGTGGGCTACGATCCTCGAAAGTAGTGTGGACTACGATCCTCCGAGAACTCGTACCGACAGAACCCCGATATATTTAAGTCTTCAAAGACAAAAATAATATCATAATAATATATGAGATATCTGAACTATCAATTCTATCAATCTCAAACTGGTTCAGCCTACCCGCGTATATATAGGGTTACAGCATGGACCTGAGGAGTAATTACGAGTAAGACTTTCAGTGGAACACAAGTACCTACCAGCGGTTTTTGTAAATAAAGAAAGACGCATAGCAGTATCTGCAATTATGGAAAATCAACAGCGATTTCTGAAATTTTCATAAAATACTAAATTACAGTTCACACCACTAAAGAATTATAATTGCACTCTGACCCATAATCTTAAGACATTCTAGCATTGAGCTCCTGTTATTAAATACTTACCATTTCTTCCCACGTTAAAATTTTCGATACCTGCTAATTAAATTTAAATACTGACAATTTAATTTAATCGGCATCTTGATATTTCTTAAGCCATTCTGTTTAACTTATCTGACCACCGGATAATCAAATCTACCTGCAGGATTTGACCCGGTCAAAACTTATAAGTATCCTTAAGGGGGTATTGTCAATCCCGACCTTTCGGGACGTGAATTTCGTCAATAATTAATATTTGCTATATAAATAATATTGCTATCTAACTCACTGAAAATATAGACCCATATAAGATCGCACCCTCTAACAAATCAAAATAACAAATATTAAATATATACAAATCAATAATTATTTCAGGATTAAGAGGATAAGCACTATTCATAATAACTTTGGGG